>BSBK01007038.1:40000-245000 GCA_027943335.1 Chamaecyparis obtusa | reverse complement strand
ATCTTGAGGTGATTTGGGCAAGTCAACTTGGATCAATCCTTGCACAAATATTATGATAATTTCAGAAGATAGGGTACCCTCTAACTTAAGATATTTAGTAAGGACCTCCGTTCATGACTATCCCTTGTATTTCCGCAAGCAAAATTGAGGCCTATAGCCCTGCAAGCACTAAAAAATGTGCATAGTCTCGCGAACAAGATTGAGACCTCTTGGCCCTATACAAGTTGGATGTACTCTCCTTGTATTCTTGTAAAGAATATTGAGACCAAGATGGCCCTACAAGTGCCTAAACAAGTGTACTATTTCTTAGCAAGATTGAGGCAACTAGGTTCTACACATGAAGAAACATTGGAAGTAGAAAATAGCTAAGTCTTCTCTCTTTGGATTGAAGGAAGATATTTATTATAGTGGGATGAAGATTTCTCTCTTGGTAGGACCTCTAAAGGTAAATGCAAGTAAAAATGGATAGCTAATGGAGGTCAATATTTTTTATTTTCCACAAGGAAAAAAGAATACTCTCCTACTCCATAGTTTCTCCCAAACACATCAAGCACATGTTCATTTACCCAAGATTTCTTTTACAAGTGACAAACTAAGTAGGTGAAGATTCCTGATTCATCCTCTAGGAGGTGAAGAGCATACTCTCCTATCCTACTACTCAACTAATCACAAGAAAAGAATCCTTTCTAATTAAAACTAGGTGCCTAGAAAACCAAATCTATGAAAGCACAATGTTTAGTTGTGTCTCTAAGGAAACCTACAAAACCAATGAATTAGTAGTCTCAAAATGTCTTAATCTGGGTCAATCATTCTACAAAAGCACTATTAAAAGATAGAAAATATCAAAGACTTACAAGAAATCCCAATCATGCATTGAACTATGTACAAATAAAGTGCAAGCTCATCACATTTTTTTTTGCTTTTGATCTAGTCAATAAGATCTAATTTATTTGATATAATTTCAACCCCAAAAATAGAAATGCAAAGAAGAGACCCTTGTTAAAAATATGAGAGCTTTCCAAAAATACAAAAATTTCAGAAATATCCCTTAATTTGTGCCCTAGAGACCCATTTTAGCAAAATAGACCAATTTTCACAAATCAACTATTTGAGCCATGTTCATGCATCTAAATTAAGAAAGAAAAGAAGTAACCGCTTATATAATTCTCATACCTTTCCAAAACTGTAATTTTTGTCAAATAATTTGCTGATTTGCACCTTGAAATGAATTTTCATGAAAAATCAATAAAATGTTATAATTCACTAAAAACTATTCAGAAAAATCTAATTTTCGGATTGAGACACCTCTGATCCATTCCATTTTAGATGAAAATAACAAGTCCTTTTGAAGATATGACCAAATCTTTCAAAAACTTAGGGTTTTTTCCTTCAACTCAACTTGCACAAGGGTTAGCCATAAAAACCAAAGTGAGTATCCAAAATTAGTGGGTTAGCCCCATGGTGGGTGCCAAAAATGTGAGCCAAAAAGTGTGGTTACTTCTATAAACCTTTATATCCAAGAGATCCAATGAATTTGGAGTCTTAGAAGGCAGCTTATAGCCTCCTATCCATAGTGTGAAAGAAATATGTAGATAAAGATGGTGACTTGCAAATGAACCCAATAAGAAAGATCCCTAAAAGGTGCACTATAGAATGGAAGATTCAAATAGATATCAAGAAATGAGAATGCAAGTATCCAAGATCTACATGATGAATGAAAATGCAAAGTAATATAAGATGAGATGCAAGATTAAGCTAAGATGAAATGCGAGAGTGTACAGAAAGTAAATCTAAGCTAACAAGATGAAAGATTACTATCCACACTAAGAAGAAGGAGGAGGAGGAGGAGGAGGAGGAGGAGCAGAAGGAGGAGGAGAAGGAGAAGGAGAAGGAGGAGGAGCAGAAGGAGGAGGAGAAGGAGAAGGAGAAGGAGAAGGAGAAGGAGAAGGAGAAGAAGAAGAAGGAGGAGGAGGAGGAGGAGAAGAAGAAGAAGAAGAAGAAGAAGAAGAAGGAGAAGAAGAAGAAGAAGAAGAAGAAGGAGAAGGAGAAGGAGAAGAAGAAGGAGAAGAAGAAGAAGAAGAAGAAGGAGAAGGAGAAGAAGGAGAAGGAGAAGAAGAAGGAGAAGAAGGAGAAGAAGGAGGAGGAGGAGGAGGAGGAGGAGGAGGAGGAGGAGGAGGAAGAAGAAGAAGAAGAAGAAGTGGTGAAATTATATCCTAATGAATTTGACGATATACATATTTGAACACAAAATCAATCAATTGGTCGAACACGATTGGTGAGGGTGATGTTATATTTTATTCTCGTAGTGTAATTTTAGGTGATGACTCCTTCTACATCTGAACACAAAATCAAAGGGTTGTATTTTAATTGGTTGAATATAGTCGTGAGGGTGATGCTATATTATTTTGCTACACCATCCATCAAGATTTTACTCATTCTCCTAGTGTAATTTTAGGCTTTGATGAATCTAGACCACAACGCACCAAAATTTTAATCATACTATTCACTTTTTTTCCATTTCTACAAGACTGCCCACTAACACCAATTGGCCTCTGGAAATGGCTTCAAATATTGACCAAGGGACCTTACTGGAATGCACCGTTAGAAACTTAAGTTCAATCCCAACATGTAAGTACACTTGCCAAAGGAGATTGCATGAAAAGGCTTGAGCCAAGACATATGATTGAACAAACATGGCCACTTGAAAAACTAATTCTATCCACACCATTAATCTGCATTAAAACCACTTCAAAACTGGCTTTGAAAACTTGTCAAATAAAAACCTCATGATCTGGAATCTTGAAAACTGATTCACTCCCATAAAAGGTAGATGATTCCATCATCATCTTTCTCAGAAAACCAAAAGGTTAAATATAATTAAAAGCCAAAGTTAGCACAATAGATATTTCCTAAATTTGAAATAGTGAAGAATGCAGAAATCTAATTTGGAAATGGCCTAAGAGAATGACCAAATGGATTGGTCAAGATCCAAAAATCTTAAGGGATGGTCACTCCTAGGTATATAATATAGAACAACTCTCAATTATACTTGACCTCAAACCAGGTGCAAACTAGGAGACCTCAAAGTAGGCCATTTAGAAATCTGGACTATGCACACTCAGTGAAACTTAACAATCTACAAATGGAATGACTCTGGAAAACTGGATAAACGGGCACATGGGGGGCTAAAAATGAGTATGGATACTCTCTCTCATGCATATAGCATGATGCAACAACCCCCATGCTATGAACATTCATTGGGCATAAGACGCACTCTTCCAAAGTGGGCCAGTTTATAAGATCCTGGAAAGACAAAATACAGATTTTCGGATACTTCTTCAAAATCCTACTCCCTAAACATGCCATAAATGAAATCTGAAATATTAGACCCATTTAAAATATCAAATGATAGGTGATAAACACCCTACCCAAGTGATTCCTCATAAAAATCAACAGGCCCCATTTTCTATGCACTCAAACTAGGCATCTTTTGAAGACTTTCAAGGCATTAATCCCACACTTAGAGAAGTTTTAAAATATAGACCCAAAAATCAACCCTGTATTTTTTGAGCTTTAGCAAAAGAGACCCCTATTAAAAATATGAGAGCTTTCCAAAAATATAAAAATTTTAGAAATATCCCTTAATTTGTGCCCTAGAGACCCATTTTACCAAAACAGACCAATTTTCACAAATTGACTATTTGAGCCATGTTCTTGCATCTAAATTAAAAAATAAAAGAAGTATCTGCTTATATAATTCTCATACCTTTCCAAAACTGTAATTTTTGTCAAAAAATTTGCTGATTTGTGACCAGAAATGAATTTTTATGAAAAATCAATAAAATATTATAATTCACTGAAAACTAATTAGAAAAATCTAATTTTCAGAACGAGACACCTCTGATCCATCCTCAACTTGCAAAAAATTTTTTAGATGAAAATAACAAGTCCTTTTGAAGATATGACCAAATCTTTCAAAGACTTAGGGTTTTTTCCCTTCAACTCAACCTGCACAAGGGTTAGCCTTAAAAAACAAAGTGAGTATCCAAAATTCGTGGGATAGCCCCATGGTGGGTGCCAAAAATGTGAGCTAAAAAGTGTGGTCACTTCTATAAACCTTTATATCCAAGAGATCCAATGAATGTAGAGTCTTAGAAGGTGGTTTATAGCTTCCTGTCCATAGTGTGCAAGAATTGTGTAGATAAAGATGGTGACTCTCAAATGAACCCAATAAGAAAGATCCCTAAAAGGTGCACTATAGAATGGAAGATTCAAATAGATATCAAGAAATGAGAATGCAAGTATCCAAGATCTACATAATGAATGAAAATGCAAAGCAATATAAGATGAGATGCAAGAGATGTAAGATTAAGCTAAGATGAAATGCAAGAGTGTACAGAAAGTAAATATAATCTAACAAGATGAAAGATTACTTTCCATGCTAATTAGAATATATTAACTAATCTAAATGCAATAAATTAAATAGAAAACCTAAGCTAAATGATAATGCAATATCTCAAGATGCAAAATAAGCTAAGATGCAAGGATGAGCCAAGATGCAAGAATAATGAAAACCCAAGATGCCAAGATGCCAAGACTTCAAGATGCTAAGATGCCAAGATGCCCCCCAAAGATGAAAGAATGAGGAGAGAGCCTCCTTTTAAAGAAAATAGAAATAAGCGGATGGTCAAGAATAAGAGGCAAAATAATGAGCAACGGTGGAGATTAAATCTTGGTTGATCCATGTGCTCATGTCTTTAAGAGGAAAAAAGAAAAGGCTAAGATTAAGAGGAAAAACAATGAGTGGTTGAGATAAAGAGGCAAAAGCCTTCTTCAAAAGTCAAAAGGTTCCATCTCATTGGAAAGTGCACTTTTCTTTTTCTTTTTATCTTTACTTTATTATTTAAAAAAAATTATTTTCATGTCCACTTAGGATAAAGGGGTTTTTATTATTTAATTATTTAAGGGAACATGTTCTTTTAATTAAATAAACATAGAATAAAGTGGTCAAACTTTAGGATATAATCAAATAAATGATTAATTAATTAAGTAGAATTGATTTGATACAAAGCAATGGTCTAATATTTTAATTTAAATTTTCATAAAGGGGGCTTATAGTTTACTAGACCAAAATTGGGTGATTACAATACATAACATTTAAACATATCAGAAAGAAATTTAAAAATTTAAATATCTAACTATACATATGTATAATATTTAAATATATGTAGCATTGGGGTCAAAATGGGACCAAGGGTGTAGTAGGATGTATTAAAGGGTTCTCTATTTCTTACAGAGTCAAAAGATGTCCTAGGATGTATTAAGGCATCCTATAATGTCTTAAGAGGTCCTAGGATGTACTAAGGGGTCTTAAGGGGATTTATGTCATAATAGGGACTCTTAAGGGATCTTATGTCAAGTAATAGGTCATATTAAGTGGTCTTATGTCATAATAGGTCATATTATGTCATAATAGGTCATACTAAGGAGTCTTAAGGGGCTTTATGTCATAATAGGGACTGTTAAGGGGTCTTATATTGTAATAGGTTGTCTTAAGGGGTCTTATGTCATAATATGTTCTACTAAGGGATCTTATGTTATAATAGGTCATATTAAGGGGTCTTATGTCATAATAGGTCCTAGTAAGGGTCTTATGTCCTACTAAGGGTTCTTAAAGGGTTTTATGTCATAATAGGAGTTGTGTAAGGAATCTTATGTCATAAAAGATCCTACTAAGGGGTTCCAGGTGTCTTAAGGGGCCCTAGGTGTCTTAAAAGGCCCTAGGATGTACAAGGGGTCCTAAGATAACATTAACATCTAGCTATACATGTATAACATTTATACTTAACATTGGAAACATCTATAACATATACATAACATTTAAACATGTATCATAAATAAATTTAAAAACATTTAAACATCTAACTATACATATGTATAACATTTAGATATATGTAGCATTGGGGTCAAAATGGGTCCAAGGATGTATTAAAGGGTTCTTAGTTTCTTATAGGATCAAAAGATGTCCTAGGATGTATTAAGGAATCCTATAATATCTTAAGAGGTCCTAGGATGTACTAAGGGGTCCTAGAGAGAGAGAGAGTACCTATATTTTTAAATTTTTTTTCTAAAGTTCATATTATAGAATTATTAAAACAATTATAAATTTATAAATTAATCGAAATGAAAAGTATTGATATAACTAACTAAAAATAATTTAAAAACAAACATTTTCTACTTTTTTTTAACAATGGTTTTCTAATATTTTCTAACTATATTTTTCAAAGTAAAATTTTCTAACTATGGTTTTATAACATAAGCTAACAAAAATCTAATTTTTTCAATTAAAAACTACCAAAAAAGAAAAACTAAGTAAATAATTGAGAAATATATAATTTACAATAAAAAAATAAACAAAAAAAGGAAGAATTGTGTGCACTCGGTATCAACGATGGTCGAAAGAGGTCGAAAGCACTCATGAAATGCTGATGTTAATTTGGGTCGTCACAAGGTTCACTCTAACACCTAGGGTCCATGAGCACAACAAAAATGTTTTTTGAAAATGACTGTTATCATTGAAAACTTATTGGAAATCTGGCCAAAGGGGTTTTCATGTGAAGGGGTAATCTCACAATAGTGTGTCCCACTTTTGGGCACAAAGGAAAATCGAGCATGAAATTTATTTCCATTTTCGAACCCTTTTCTGGAAGAGGGGTCTTCAGGAGAAGGGGGTTCTTCGAATGAAGACTCCTATGCAAGGGTCTTCATGTGAAGGCCTTAACCCACTTCACCCATAGACCCCTCTTCACGCCAAGGGTTCAAAACTGGAAAAAAAAATTCACATCCGATTTTCCTTCATGTCCAAAAGTGGGACACACTATTGTGAGATCACCCATCATGTAGTGTACAATTATGAGGGTGTACAATTTTTAACAATATACATGGGTATCAAGAACCACGGAGTTTGAGGAGTATGCCTCCATACTAGGGATATCTTCAATGAAGATTGCATGGAAAGTAAGACCTTCCTAATGTCCTTAATATTCATTCTATGAATCCTCATGTACAAATATCCAAGTTTACCATGGACAACTCTTAATGTTTCATTTTATAAATTCCTATTTATTTTAATTAATACTTTATCTTAACCTCTCATTACTTTATCTTATATTACTATGCAAGTTGATGGGCATGAGATTTTACTCTAGCCCAATGTAGATCCCTCATACCCTAAGACCACATGGTCAAATACACACAAAAATGCATGAGACCTAAATTGAGGTCTAAATGTGGCTTGTGTGGATCCATATGATCCCCTATCTCATTTTTTTAATATAGTTTTATTGGACCACACAGTAAAATTCACATATGAATGTAAAATATATTTATTTTTAATTCTATTTCACTTGATGTTTTTTCAAAAACATAAAATCTTCATGATAAAATTTTTAAACCTTTCAATTTTTCAAAGCTATGTTTTCTTCTTAAGAATACCCTCTTGAAGTTAAAGATCTCAAATGCTCTTTTTGAATCATAATACAAATTTTTTTAAAAAAACCATGGTTTGAATATAAAATATAAAATATAAAATTCAAAAAACAATGCACTTGAAATACTTAAATTTATTTTATCTAATTTAATAATTTGTCAATTCAATCAAATTCCATATGCATCCACATAAGATGAACACGACCAAGCATAAAGATGCAAACTTACCTTTTATCCAATGTGAAAGAAAGAATGGAGAATATATTTTGTTGAAAATGATCCACTTTCCAAACTAGGAAATAAATTCTTCAACCAAATTCAAAAAAAAATATGAGAAAGAAATTCTCCAAATAGATCTAAGCTAATTTTCCAATTCAATCATACAAGAAAATACAAAGAGCAAAATACAAGCAAGATGCAAAAATAAAATGAATTGAAAAAAACAACTCTTCTCTTCCTATATAAACTTCATCTTTTAAAAGACATTTTTCTCATTTCCCTCTCAAAACTACTTATTAAAAGATATTTTAAATAAAATATTTTTTTCATGTCTTTTTCACTTTTATTCACAATTTCCTTTTTCCTTTGAAATAAAGCCTTTGCATGTTTTTTAAGATGAATAAAATGATTAAATGAATATCAAATGAATAAATCCAAATTTCTAATTCACTTTTGTAATAATCAATGTTTTGCATAATATAATTATTTCAAAGAAAGAATATATAAGACACATATAAATATATTTACATGACAATAATTTTATATGTGTATGTATAAAAATATATATACATATACATACACATGCATATGTATGTATGTATGGATATACATATTTACATACATATTTGTAATTTTTATGTAAGTACTGTTACAGGAACAATTCCTATTTAATTAATAAAAAATTGATATTAGAAAGCTATAGTTAGGTCCAACTCTATCAATCTTTCAGAGAGAGAGAGAATGTATTTATCTACTACAAAAATAAATTAATACATGTATACCATATGTTATTGCAAATTGTTTCTTATATTATTTTTTTTGTAGTGTTATTATTTTGATTTGCTACATAATCTATCAATGTAAATGAATTTTCCTTCAATGAATAGTTTCTAACAAGAGTAATCCATGGTACACTTCTATATTTGCATGGAAATAGTTGGAATGATTGTTAAGGACATTGGGATGATCTGACTCTCCATTCCATTTTAATTGAGGATCCTCATAGTATGGAGGCATACTCCTTGACCTATGGTTCTTGATACCTATAATGATATTTTATCACTAAATCTTATGATACTCCTCTCCCCCTTTCTTGTATATTAGATTAAAATCATAATATGTGCATGTGAACCCACAATGCATGCTTTGATTAGTGTGCTATTCCCAATCTTGTATTTTTCAATTGTCATATGAAATGTTTGAACTCCCATGTTTGTGCATTGATGGTGTGGGTAGGCCCTCATATGTACTTGGTGCCCCATATATTGATGTGATTGGCATGTGTATATATTGATTGATGATTTTGTGTCCCTTATATATTTTTTTGGGAAAATCTATATATGAGTGTGATTGGAATGCATCTATTCAACTTCTTTGTTTTGCATGGGAGTTGAAGGAGTATCTAGTTAGTTTCCTTCTTGTACATAGGGGTGAGTCTAAGGGTTCCAAATGGTTGGGTGGTGTTGAAACATAGTTGAGGAATAGTATATCTTATGAAGAAGCCAAGAAACTTGATTTAGACACACTTATTTCAAATTATGCTAACATTATGGACAATTTTTCCTCATAGAATACCTCCACATTGAATAAGGTATCAATATTTCATCCATTTCCTTATACCCATAATATGACATTTGTAAGTAAATTTCCTCTTTATTAGGTAATGACTTATTAATTAACTATTAAAAGTTAATAATTATCCCTACATATTTTAGGAAAAGGAATGAATTGTTTCCAATCCATGTCAATTTCATGATTCTAATATACACTTATTTCTTTGTGTGTCATAATGTTTTTGACCTATCTTGTCAGTCCTCTCACTTTCATTTGTGTTCTTATTTCCTTCCTTTTCTAGCTTTCAATTTTTAGCCATTGAGTCTTTGGTTGCCATCATATTTCAATCAACATAAAAATACATTCTAAAAGAATATATATATATATTTTTATAAAACTTCAAATATATTTTTGAATTGTAAATTTGTTATCCTTGATGTTAATTATGAATCCTATCACTGAAGACTAAATTATCTATTGATTTATCATGACAAACTTTTGGATAGATAATTATTGTGTCAATTAATTTTTAAAACAATAAAAATAATATTTCTATCTCTTTTTATGTAGCACTTTTATTTGATATAAATTTTAATTAAGACATACGGTTTCACTTTTCAACTATTAGAGTGTGACCATTCTACTATTTTAAAATGACTATATATTCTAATTGCACTCCCAATTATTAAATAATAATAATAATAACAGTGAAGAAATAAATAGAGTTTGGTTATATGCTTGTAGATTTGAACCAAATGAAGTGTGGGGATGAGGTCTTCTATTTGTGATCTCATCGATTCATAATAACTAACGTACTTATATTTTAAAAACAAAATTTATGAAAAAAATGTAGAAAGATATAATATTTAAAAAATCTTTAGTATGCATTAAAAATATTATAAAAACAATATTTTCATTGTGATAAAAGAATACCAATATAGTACCATTGTGTAATTAGCCTCTAATCATGATAAAAAAATATATAGATTAGCATTTGAAAACAAAAGATAATTATACGTACAGTACAATCAGTAAAACTAAAATAAATCAACACAGACAAAGCTGCGTTACACCATTGACTAGAATCAAGCAAACTAGAGTAATCACTAAACTGGCATTATATCCATTATGTTATTTCCTTTCTCATGCAAATGGATCCCATAGTTGGTTTTAACTTGTGACTTCCCTGAAAGAATCAGTTTTGGGATCAGTTCTCTGGAATGTTTTCAAGACCAAATCAGCGTCTGATAAACTTCAACCTGAAGCAGAACAGATTGTACTGTCTTACATAATCATTCGTATTTTTTATTTGTACCAGTTCATTATCGAAAACGACTATCCAGTTTTAAGATGCATCGAAACATTCATACCCTTCCTACATTATAATAAATACAAACTGGATAAACATTCATTATCGTTCCTTATCCTATTATGAAACAACTGTAATGGATAAATCTAAAGCAGATCCAAACAACTCTTTACCTGTCAGTCATGTTCCTGAAAACAGTTCATCTAGAGAAAACAAAATATATTTCAATATAATCCCTTCTATGTAGAAGGGTTTACTGGGATTTTCTATTCAAGTAAAACATCAACAGACTGGCGTATTATTTGTTCGATCATAAATATTCTCTTCCTGTTGAATTTTGTATTGAATACTTACAACAATCATTTTTACGACATGATATCTAAACACTAATATCTGGCTTAATTCTATACAAATCTATTGAATTTTAAGTCTATAGATATTTTCCAAGAGAAACCATCTGAAGATAAATATGTGAATGGGTTTTACTCTCTGTGGGTATGTAAAACCTCACCATTCTGCAAGTTATGTTGGACTATCTAACCAACAAAGTCATGCAAGAGCCGGTTTCCATTAACATAATTCCTGTATTGTAAGTCTCTCTCTATGAACCCATTTCCTTGGTTTCCCTCATTTTCTAGCATACTGTATTGATTGCTGCAGGCATCATCTCTAGGAAAATACATATTATTGTCATACTTCTGATCATCAGTCATTGGAAATGAAATTCCTCCACTGTGATGCAAACCCAATGTCAAAGACACCCCACCATTTGCAAAGCTTCTAGGGTTCAAGTCCTCGTGGGAATATGCACCCATTGTATTGGGTGTTGTAATGTTGTAAGAAGAGAAATCAAGAGTCATCTCTGTATCATGGGTTTCCTGTGATTTGTTTGTGTATAATCCCTTTTGATCCTCAATCTTTTTGTAAGAAGTTGCTAGGTCAAATTTCATGCCACCCTGAGAAGCAGCATTTATAGCTGATAGAGTTTGAGATTCTCGAATCAGAGCCATATCTATGTTCTTCATGCCATCCTGGGATGAATGGATTTGGCGTAATTTCATGGTATCAAAGCTTTCAGCTTGTGCTGCTGTGCTGCTGCTAGGATCTTGAAGCTTCAATGCACCAGCAGCAGCTTCTTCTTCAGATACAGTACATGGGCTATCGGATCCTCCCCCACTTTTGTTCTCTTCACTGTTGTTTGTTGCTGTAGATCTCTCACCTCTTTCTTTCTCTCCAGAGTTTTGTCCAGTTTTTGCAGATGAATCCTTTTTTTCTTCTTTGGCTTCTTCCAAATACATCTCTTCCACCATGGGTTTCCAAAGTCTGACTCGGGCATTTATGAACCAGTTTGACACCTGGAAAAAGTAAGATTCAGAAATGCCATCCCCACAGAAACAGCATTTGCAATGCCTTGAGGCCCACATAACCAGAACTATTGAAAAGTTCTACATTAAATCTTTAGTTTCCTGGCCAACCACAATCATGAAATTCCAATACTTTGCCTATGAAAAAGATGCAAGGGGGTCTATCATCAGTTTTAGTTGGTTTATACACATACCTGGCTTCTCGTGAGACCGGTTTGCCTGGCCAACAAATGTTTATCGGCATCCGTTGGATACCTAGAACAGTAATGTTGGATAAAATAGAAATCAATTAACTTAGAATAGATAAAAGAGAGATTTTAAACTCAGCTTTAAATTCATCTGGACATGTTTAGAAATGTACTACCATGTCATTATTATGTAACGAAAAAAGGGACAACAGTCTGTTTCAATCACCTTCTTGGAAATAGGAAAAAATAGCACAAGAAGAAAACATTACACTTGTAAGTCTAGCTTGTACTTTGGGTTCCTTAGGATTCCTTGGGTTCTTTTTTGAAGTGTGCGTTAGGTACCTGCTATTCAATATTTTTTAATTGATGGGTCGGTAGGTCATGTTGAGCATTGAGAAACGGGCTTTTGCTAATCATTAGCTCAAGGAAAATTTGTTGGGAATATAGGTAGATGAAGTTTGATTCGATTCATTGATCTTGACTCAAGATTGATTATAGAAACATATAAAACTAACAACTCCAAAACAAACCTTTTTAACAATATTAAACTCTGGTTTATGTGGGCATTGGTGAAAACTAAAAGTATTGTACTAGTATGGTATAAAAACTTACGGATGGAGAAAATGCTCAAACAACCATGCACGAAGAAGGGAAACAGAACGTTCAGGTAGGCCTCTCTGTGGTCGCCATGGGTGTTGTTCCATCATTCCCAGTTGCTGAAGTGCACGCTGTTGTCTTATGTTTCGTTCAAGGAATCCTAACCTGGGTGTTTCTCCTCTTGTTGTTCCAGGGACTACCGATTCATTCTCGCCCAAGGACTTGCTTGTCATCTGTAACTGCTTACAGATTACATCTCTCAGACATCTGAAGTGTCTTGACATGGCTTTCAATGCAAGAGAAGTGTACGGAGCTGCACCGCCCACACTTGTTACAGATTCAAATGAACTGATGATCGCCTGCATCTGGCTGCGATAATGCTTGTATCTTCTGTCAACCTGCATTTATTTCATATAAACTACGATTCTTAGAAGTAATAACTAATAATGCTACCCAAAAACCGTGTTAAAAAAATGCTAATGTTTAACAGAAAAGTTCCCGCACTTGTCAACAAGCATACTCAAGAACAGTAAGCAATCTTTTTCGATGCTGTTATATCATCTTTTTATGATGATACATCGCTCAATGCAATTTGAAGTGTCCATTAAAAAATATGCATCGTTGAACTTGAAACATGTAAAGTTAAATGTACAATCTTTATGAATACTGTTATATCATCTTCTTTTTAGTGAGAATACTGTTATATCATCAACTTTTTAGTGATAGATCACTGAATGTAATTTTAAAGACCGATTAAAAAATATGCACAGTTAAAACATATGAAATTAATATAATGAAACAATCTTTATAGACAATGTTATATCATCTTCTTTCTAATGGTGGATTCACTGAATTGAATCTGAAATGTCGATAAGAATATATATATGCATTTAAAATATATACATTTAAAATAAAATTACTATAAAGAGAATCTTTATGAATACTGTTATATCAGCTTTTTCTGATAATAGATCATTGGGTACAATTTGAAGCGTCCATTAAAATATATACACAGTTAAAATATATAAAATTAAATGTGAAGTTAATATAAAGAGATAGTTATATCATTTTCATTCTAACGATAGATCACTGACTATAATGAAAAGCATAAATTAAAATACATACAGAATTAAAAGTGAAGTTAATATAAAAAGACAATCTTTATTGACACTGTTATATAGTCTTATTTATAATGATAGATCACTGAATATAATTCTAAATATCAACTAAAAAATACATAATTAAAACATACAATTATAAATAAACAACGTTATTGACATTGTTATAATCTTCTTTCTAATGATGAATTAGTAGATATCATCTAAACATGGATTTAAAAATATACACAGTTAAATATAAAGTTAATATAAAGAAACAATCTTTATCAATACTTAAAATGTGAAGTTAATAAGCAATTTTTATCAGTACTGTATTATCTTCTTTCATATCATGAAATCACTTTTTGATTAATGAATATGATCCAAAATTATTAGAGACATATACTGAAGTAATTTTTGCCAGTATAACTGAAATTCAGGCTTTTACACATTCGGTTCTAAGTAGCCTCCAAAAAACGCAGTATAACTCATCTAACAGACTACCGTGGCTGATACAAATAAATTTGTGAAAATAGACTATGTGAAAATAGATTATGGGTTGAATACTGGGCAATAGTGATCATGTAACTAATTTTCCATTTGCTATAACTTCTCTTCTCGAATCTCAGCGTTCAGATACTAACATTCAATTCTACTTAATCGACCCACTAAATTCTCAGATCATTCATAGGATGTAAGCTCTAGTAAACACCCAAAACACTAGGGTGAATTATACTGCTATCAAAAAATTCGTCCTAGAGTTAAGTGTTGCTGATTTTCTACGCGCCACCAACCTACTTTAAGAAATGCATCCTTCCTCTGAACAAGGTATTATTAGTCTTGTTCCTTACTGATTTATGATCAGAAAGCTTGGTTGGTGTATTCACATGTATATTCATCTAATGACAAGATGTCTGCAGCTATTAGATTATAAAAATCTCATTGTTGAAGTCAAAGTACACAGTGGCAATGGTTAATGGGTCTTAAGACCTGGAAATTGGGACGAAAACATGGGATTTTCTTCGATTAGAACCTGCCTAGGCAATGGATATATATTTTTTGATACATTCATAAGTTTGAATAAACTAGAAAATCCATACATGAACAGATAAGAAAGGAAGGAGAAGGTGGGTTTAGTCACTAGAGTTTACTCACCTCTTCCAGCATTGATACAAGTTTTGCTTTGCGTCTTTGGAGTTCAAATCTGTCACCCCCATAAAATTCCTGATTCACCCCCACTTCAGATTTTGCAGTAAAATCACTGTTTCTGGTTCCATAAGAGATTCCAAAACTGGATGATGGCTTTCTCTTGGAACTACTATTAGATTTAGTATCCCCTACCCCCACATTGCAAAATTCATAGAGAAGCTCCTGTGCTGCCCTCAGATGTACTGAGTTTTTGAAACCATTTGTATGGCCTGCAAAAGTTCCCTGCATTGACCCACCATTGACATGCGTCATGAAAGAGTGACTCTGTAATGGATTCATATGTCCTTTCCCTGCAGCCATCCCATCCCTTGAATATGAGGAGCTAATGCTATAGGGGAGCCCAGCTGTAGTTCCCCTGAATAAATCTTCTGGTTTTGCTTTGATATCTCCATCCATCTGTAACACATTTGGATGGCTGTCTATGTCCTGCAAATTCATTTCTGAAGGGCGGCGGAAAGAGAGAGATAATGAAAGGCCCTGTCCTGATCCATCTTGTCCTGAAGAGATGTTGTGAAGGAAGGGCTCCCTAGAGCTCCATGGTTGAGACCCACTTCTTCTGTCACTCCAATTCACTGTATTGTTCAGATGGGACATCACAATCTGGTTTTGTTGCTGCATATTCCTATCACTTCCACTGCTTTGCCACTGAGAATGGGTTTGGGTTGATTCTCTAACTGATGGACTCACTTCTGAAGTGACTGTATGGATCAAGCCAGGAATATTGAAGGGGCCTTCCACAAAGCTCCTCTGGTTTTCAAAGGCTAATCCATTAGTGGAATGGATGTCCATCATACTCGCTGTAGGAGAAGCCTCAGAAACTTCCAAGGAAGAACTGGCCCCTCCTCCTCCTGCAATTAACAAAGAGTTTGCAATGTTTTGTACACTGTATGAGGGAAGACCTTGTATATTGCTAGGAATAACAATACTAGGAGCTGCCCAAGCAGTATTAGACCTGCTTTCCTGCACATTTAAGCTTTTCCAAGGATTAGTACTTCCAAGCCCTTGATATGATGTGGTTATGACATCTGATCTGTTAGACATCTCACCCTCTGAATTGCCCAAAAAGCTGTTTCTAGAGTTAAAACTCAATGATTCAACGCCTGAAGAAATCAAACCATGCATTTCAGAACTCATAATGGGAGTCTGGTAGACTTGCATTTCACCTCCTATAAGCTTTGAATATCCCCTGCAGATGAAATAATCTCATTAATGGATGGGCTCATTGTAGATGGAGATAGTTAGCAGGCACAATTCTACAGCTTTTACAACTGACAGCATATCCATAGCCAATATACCTTGGCAAAATCAAAGAAACCAAGATAGAAAATCAAGCCTTTGGGCATCTGATTAAGACAAGCATCCTCCATTGTCCACCACTAAGCAAACCCCTAAAACTAAAACTCCATTTTTCTCTCTCTATGTACCAATTAGCAGCCTTAGCAGGACAACCAACCGCTCAGATGCGCTCAACAGAACTATGATTGATCGAAACAAACTGCAAAAGCAGATGATGATGATGCTGATGATGATGGGTCCTTTTGATTCCAGTTATGTACAAATCTGACAGTCAGAAAGTCAAAAGCCTAGACAAATAAAAAGCACCCATGAGAAGATTATGCAGTAACAGTTGCAGAGACAATTAAACCCCTATTCTCCCCCCCAAAATAAGATCAAATCCCATCATGGGCCTGTCCTCTGTCTGCTAAAAACACTTTCTTCACTGTTTTTTCTGAAGCTTTCAGAGCTGCAGATGCAGTTACAAACATAGATTGAAATAAATTCACAAAGTCTCTGCATATATTAACATAGCTCATCAAACGGCTGTGCAAATATATATATGAATATAAAAGACCTTGACCTAGAATTCCGGAACGGAAACATCTACACCCCGACAAAATTCTCATCAGATTATCATCATCATCAAATGATCCTCCAAACACAAACCTTCTCAGAACACATTTTCGCATATTTTATATAAACTATTTTCTGTCAGCCCATTTCGGGCCCCATGCAATCCTAAGAAGTCTGGTTCCTTCCTCATCAGTTAAAAAAGTGTGGTCTACCCAAGAGACTTATGTCCACGCCATGATTTCTTTATCCACCAATAAGTGGTCCATCTCTAGTACCAAACTATCAGCTTTTCCTCAAAAATATCCACTTATAGAGGAGCGAGGGTGCAGGAGTGTCCCTGCTCAGTACCCACATTCCATTCATAAGAACTACTACTAATTCCACTTCCAACTACCGGTAGATACATTAAACCCTCTCTGCATTTATCCATGTAGCCAAATTTTGGTTACATTTTCACCCCTTCTTCTGGTGTAATTTTGGCCAATGACGTCTTTGGTAAGTGGAATTTTCATTATTTTTAAAAAACACACAAAATCAAAGAGTTGTAGTGCAATTGATTAATCATTGAACATAATTAATTAGGGTGATTCAGTATGTTCTTTCATTTAAGTCATCTATCAAGATTGAACACAATTAGTGAAAGGTGATGATATATTCTTTTGTTACGTCATTTGTTAAGATTGAAGTGAAGGTGATGGCATATTTCTTCGCGTTTGTGATTTTTTCATTTCCAAATTGAATGCATTTTTTGAAAAACAAAAAATCTAAGGGTTGTAGTTCAATTGATTGAACACAATAGTGAAGATGATGGTATATTCCTCACATCATCCACCTAGATTGAATATAATTAGTGAAAGTGGTGGTATATTCCTTTGTTAAGCCATCCACCAAGATTGAATGATTCCTTCATTATGTGATCCACCTAGATTGAACATAACCAGTGAAAGTAATAGTATTCCTTTGTTATGTCATCCACCAAGATTGAACACAATTAGTGAAAGTAATGGCATTCTTTCATTATGCCATCCACTAAGATTCAAGTCCCTAGAAATATGATATATAAGGCATAAGGCTGGGATTGTGTCCAAGACAACTTTAATGAAATGGATACACGAATATAATCATAAGATAATCAAAATTAAGTTATTATTACCCCTTCTCTCGTGTAATTATAAACCAAAATTCTTTCCACATTTGAAAATTTGGCATTCAAAAAACACATAAAATCAATAGGTTGCAATTCATTTGGTTGAACACAATTGTGAGGGTGATGATATGTTCCTTCATTACACCATCCACCAATATTATACCAATTCTCTTTGTGTAATTTTAGATGATGATTCATTCCACATCTGAACACAAACTCAAACAATTACAATTCAATTGGTCAAACATGATTAGTGAAGGTGATGGTATATACCTTCATTTATACCATCCACCAAGATCCAAGTTTGAACACAAAATGAAACGGTCATAGTTGAATTGGTTGAACATTATTGTTGAAGATAATGGTATATTTTACTTGTTCTCCTAGAGTGATTTTAGGTGATGAATCCTTTGACATCAAAACAAAAAATAAAAGGGTCACAGTTCAATTTATTAAACACGATTGATGAGAGTGATGAAGTATTCCATTGTTTTCATCATCAACCAAGGTCCAAGTCCAAATGCAAAATCAATAGGTTGTAGTTCAATTGGTCAAACTTGATTGGTTAGGGTGATGATATATCCCTTTGCTACACCATTCACCAAGATTCAAAACCCTAGGAATATAATATAAGAGATGAAGTTGAAGTTGTATCCCAATTACTTTGACGATATACATCCACAAATTCAATTGGTTGAATACAATTGGTGAGGGAGATGGTATATTTTGCATCTTCTCCATGTGTAAATTTAGTTGATGATTTCTTCCACATTTGAACACAAAATCAAAGGATAGTATTTCAATTGGTCGAACACGATTGGTGAGGGTGATGTTATATTGTATTTGTTCTCCTAGTGTAATTTTAGGTGACAATTCCTTCCACATTTGAACACAAAATCAAAGGGTTGTAGTTTAATTGGTTGAATACACAAGTGTGAGGGCAATGCTCTATTCTTTTGCTTCACCATCCATCGAGATTTTACTCACTCTCCTAGTGTAATTTTAGGTGATGATTTCTTGCACATCTGGACACTAAATGAAAGGGTTGAACTTCAATTGGTCGAACACAATTGGTGAGTGTGATTGTACATTTACTCATTCTCTAGTGTAATTTAAGTGATAATTTGTTCTACGTTTGAACACAAAATCAAAATGTCGCAGTTCAATCAATCGAACACAATTGGCAAGAGTGATGGTACATTCCTTTGTTTACCCCATCCACCGAGATCCAAGTCTAAAGATAAAATAAAAGGGTTGTTCAATTGGTCAGACATGATTGATAAGGGTGATGACATATTTTACTCATTCTCCCACTACAACTTTAAGTGACAATTCCTTCCGCATCTAGACACAAAATCAAAAGATTATAGTTGAATTGGTCAAATACAATTGATGAAGGTGACGATATATCCTTCCCCCAATCCTTCCCCCAATTATCAATATACATTTTCAAAAAATACCAAATCAAAAGATTATAATTCAATTGTTCCAATAAATCGACAAAGATAATACAAGAGATAGAGATTGGAATTGTATCTAGACAAAATGCACAGAGGTAAAGAGAGGACCATGAACATAATGATTACCATGGAGAGTGCAGTAATAATGAAAGTTAAAAAGAGCTTCCAATCTTCACCTTTTGACAGCCGAGTTTACATCATCATGACGATTGTTGCAATAAAGGCAGTGGGGGGGATATTCCCTCGGAGACGCAGGGCAACTTGTCTTTTCCGCCTACAGGACCACTCCGTCCTTGCTATTTCCACAAGCAAACTATTCTCCCGCGGGCCCCACACCCCTACCATATTTTATTTTATTGCTCGCCATCAAACGGCCACCGTCACACTGACGCACCATGACGTCATCCCGAGCCCCATCTGTCGTACAACCCACGCCCCGTTTTTCTTTCCTTTATTATCTTATTAATCATGTGAAGATTCTATGTACCCACACACACTCACAAGATACTATAATAATCCCACCTTCCCTATTAATCATATCGCTAAATACGTCGACACATAAAATAAAAAAATAAAAATTAAATGGCCTACGTGAAAGTTGTTGCTATTAAAAAAAAATATTCCCGTTCCGTTACCGTTTGCGTCCCCTCGGGTGGGCCCCAAGCTCTCGCCCTTCCGTTTCGTTCGGGATTCCGTCAACGTTGCTGTTAGTATCTTGTTCACGTGGCAGAGAGGAGAATGTTGATGGCCGGCCATAACATATTTATTGAAAAATTTAAATGCGCATATTGTCTTTTTTATTATTGTTTCTCCCAAAGGGCGTACCATGCATATAATTGAGGTGCCGTGCTAGGTTACTTCCTTTTACTAACGTGGATTTGGACACACATGGTTTCCCAAAGTCTTCCCAAAATATCCCCATGCCTTGTTTGTTTGTTAAGAATTGCTTTCACATTATTGAATGGGAGTCACCAAAAGTTCCTCTTTATGTCTTCTCCTAAGTCCCTGTGTGTCGGCTATACATCATATCCCTATTCTTGTTTTTAACTTCTCCCCCACGCCACTCTGCCCATAATTACACTAGTGCCTAACTAAGTTCCCCCTATTATCTTTTCTTTCTTATAAACCACACCTTGTCCTTACCCCCATATAATAATATTGTTGTAACAGTTTTAATCACCTACTCAAATAGTTGGCTTAATTATAACTAGCAATTGTTGATAGAGACTTGTAAAGTAGGGCAGCTTCCATCAATTATTTTAAAAATATATACTATTTTTAGGATGGTTATGGGGAGTTATATTTTAGATAATCGATAAATTTGAAATATTTTCCATGTATAAGTGTGAACGTTTGTTTATATATCAATATTTCATATCGTCATTTTGATTTCATTTTTTTGTCAGAATATGCATTCATGCGAAAAATGTGCTTCTTTCCAAGATACTTAGATCATATTGTAAGAGTTAATTGGCCAATTAAAATTCAAAGAAACATGTACGATCAATTACTTTAAAACACATGCCATTCTTAAAATAAATTTCTAGTAAAACTATAGTTTAGGTAATCAATAAGTTTTATGTATTCTTCATATTTCAATGCCTTGTATTTTTGTTCTTAGTATCTTTTCTCTCAAATAAGATATTTGTGGAAAACATGTGCATCTTTTCAAGACTTGAAAAATACTTAAAGATCATATCATATGATTTAGTTGACCAATTCAAATTCAATTGAATCCAAAGGAAACACGTGTAATCAACATTTACATAATTGAGTTACGATTTCAATCCCTAAATTTAAATACAATCTTTAAAATAGATTTCTAATAAGTTATATTTTAGATAATCGATAAGTTTGAACTATTTTTTGCATATCAATGACTCCTATTATTGGTCTTGATATTTTTTCTCAAATAAGGTAATCCTAAATATGTGCATATCTCCAGGACTTGAAAATAACTATATTATATCATAAGAGTTAGTTGACGTATTAAAATTCAATCAAATTTGAAAGAAACATTTGCATGATTAAGTTAAGATTTCAATCTTGAAATTTCAATAATAAAGATAAAAAATATAATTTTACTAAGCAAATAAGATGATGTCATTTCTAGTATTTGTAAATAACAAATTATTCTATAGTCAAAAGTTTGTTTTTTCAATTAAAAAAGATAACTACTTACCCCTATTAAATTGGTTGAGGTATCAAATTTCTATTCATTGTTTGACTATTAAATTGTTTGATGTACAAGATCTTTTTAATCCTTACACGCTCATTCGTCCACTTACTTTATCAACACATGTCAATTTCAAGACCTTTGGGTCATCATCTCTAACATTAAACACTAATTGATCCATCATGATGTCCCAAATATGGTACACATGACTAGACACACCAACATACATGCCCACCCGAAACCTCTAACAAGCTATATCTTAGATGATCAACAAGTTCAAAATATTATTCATAGAACAATGTCTTGTATTTTCATTCTTAATATCTTTTCTTTCAAACAAGACATTTGTGGAAAAAATGTGAACATTTCAAAGACCTAAAAATACTTAAACCATATAACAAGAGTTAGTTGACCAATTAAAATTCAAATAAATTTGAAAGAAACTCATATAACAAAAAATTACATAATTAAGTTAAGATTTCAATCTCTAAATTTTAGTAACAAAGATATACAAGTATAAATTTAGTAAGAAAATAAGATGATGGCATCTCTAATGATTCTTAAATAGCAAATTACTCATTAGTCAGAGGTATTTTTTTGTCAATTAAAAAAGTTAATTACTTGCCACTCTTAAATTTGGGTGAGGTATCAAATTTTCATTAATTGTTTGACTATTAAATAGTTTTATGTTTAAGGAGAATCTTATTGATCCTTATAGGCTCATTTTACCTCACACGATATCAACAAATTTCAACCTCAAGATCTTTAAATCATAAATATCTCTAGCATTGAACATCAATCGATCCATCACAATGCCCTAAATCTGGTACACATGACTAGACACACCAACATGCATGCCCACCCAATACCTCGAACAAGTTATACCTTTGATGATCAACAAGTTCAAGAAATTCTTCATATAGCAATGTCTTGTAATTTGGTTCTTAATATATTTCCTTTCAAATAACATATTTGTAGAAAAAATGTGCATCTCTCCAAGAATTGAAAATACTTAGATCATATCATAACAGTTAGTTAACCAATTAAAATTTAATCAAATACATAAGAAATATGTTCAATCAAAGTTATCGTAATTGAGTTATGATTTCACTCTCTAAATTAAACAGTACAACTACACAATATAGATGTAGTAAGAAAATAAGATAATGTCACATATAACAAATCTAAATAGAAAATTATTCAATAGTCAAAGGGTACTTTTTATCAATTAAAAAATATAACTATTTACCACTATTAAATTTAGTGAGGTGTCAAATTTCTATTAGCTATTCTATAATTAAATTGTTTGATGTTTAAGAAGAATATTATTAATCCTTATATGCACATTTACCCACTTACTATATGAACAAATGTCAACCTCAAGACCTTCTAGTCATAATATCTCTAGCATTGAACACTAATGAAATATAACACACATGACTAAACATATCAACATGCATGTCCACCCAAAACCTCTAACAAACAATGAAGTCCACTCTATGTTGTTAATCAACATTTGTCCATTTTTCATATTTTAAAACTTAATGTAAATAGATATTTGACTTATTTTCACACTTAATTAGTATACATGTTTAAAGTTTCCCAACAAAAATATTCCATAAAATGATGTGAAGATAATCCTCTTATCATGGTATCTTCTTATAACTTTATTCTCGCATTTTTGAAAAATTAATACAAGTAGTTATTTGAGCTATTTTCACATGTAATTAGTGTATGTTGTCTATTATGATGAAAATTATAAGTTAAGTGAAGGTGAATGTATTTATCATGTGAGAATTATGTTCTTTATGTTGTTTGTATTGTATCCCACGCATGTGTGAGTGTTTCTCACAAAATTTATAAATCAGAAATAGTTGACAAGGTGGATTGCAACTACAAAGAAAATAAAATAATAATTAAATTTATTTCATGAGGGCTTTGGTCACTAGTCTTTCTAGTTGATGAAGCTTACGAATTGTAAATATCATTTTTTTCTATTTGAATGTGTCTAACTAGAGTTCATTCCATGGTGTTATAAGATCTCTAAAAATGAGTAATAATGCATATTCTTAATTTCATAAGCCCTTTCTAATAGAAGGAATACATTTGACACTATAATATAATGTACATGTAATGGGACAAATATCTCAAAGAAAAGTATAAATGATTTAAAATACATCAATATGTGTACTTAGTTGTAGTATCAATAATGATGATTTTGGTGCTTACTCTATGTTAAACGAATTTAACACAGTAAGAAATTAATTATCTTTATATCTAATATTCTTTTCAAAATTTATAGTCTTAAAAAATGATGCAAATTGATCTTACACAATGCATAATTAATCTTACTTAAATTCAAAATAAAATACATGATCAAATTTTAAATATCTAAAGTTATTTTTTCAATAAAAAAATAAACTAATTATCATTAAATTAAATTGGACAAAGTATAAAATTGTTATTAATTATTTAACTATTATACACCATTTAATGTTTAAAACTCATTAATCATTACATGACCCATTTGCACCATTTACACTATTAATGAATGTTAACCTCTCAAGGCCTATAAGTCACTAATTCTTAGCATTAAACACTAATTTCTCTATCACAATCTCCCATATATGGCATTCATATTGAGTGACATCAATACACATAACCACCCAAATCCTTTCATAATTAATGAATTCCAAGTTAGTGTATCATTGATCTCACCATGTTGTCTATATGTGCACATTATATATGTTTATACTAATTTTTTCCCAACAAAAATATTCCCATAAAATGGTATGATAATCCTCAAAGCATGATATCAACTTATAGACCATTTTCATATTTTTAAAAAATAAAATAAAACATGGATATTTAGCCTAAGATTTCAAATTTAATAAGTGTACATGAAGCCTTTTTGTGATGAATATTGCAATTCGTCAAGTGAAGGTAAACATATATGTCACATCAGGAGTATGGTTTTTTTTGTTACTGTTGTGCCCCACACCTATGTGAACACTTTTCATAAAATTTATAAGTGATAAATAGTATGCCAAGTGGATAACATTTGAAAACATACTAAAATAATAATTAAAATTAGTTCATGAGGGGTTTGCTAAGTGATCTTGTTTGTTAAAAAACTATAAGTCATAAGTGATTTTTTTGGTAATTTATATTTAATATTGAATTGTAAGTGATAAAAATAAATATTTTTCTATAAATTTGTTCATATCTAATTATAATTAATTTTACAGTCTTACAACATATGTTAACAAATAATAATTATATATTTTATATACTCAAAAGTCTTTCCCATAGAAGGAATGAATAAAACATAAAAATGTAATTGCTTGATATAGACTTAACCTTGATATATGAGCTATGAAAAATAATTAAAATAAAATTGTACAAAAATAAATGATTAAATGGGCATGCTTACCTCTAACATAGATATGAGGTAGTGTGTTTTCATTGATGTCAACCTATGATATGACTATTGTAGATATTGTAGATCTCTATAGTTTTGTTGACTATTAGTGACCCACACTTAGTCATTTATCTAGGTAATGATGGTCGGTCATCATTGCGATCGAGTCATTATGTAAAGGCCGAGTTATGTAATGTATACTTACCGAGCAGTAGTACTACCTAGTGAACGTATGGTCACCATGCATTTTTGTAGTATGTCGAGTCTAGTTTTGCCAAGTCATATATGCAATGATTACCAAGCAACAAAGATATCAACATATGCTGAGTATAGTGAATGCCGAGTATCAGGAACTGCATTTGCCGAGTTAGCCAGGAATGATATATGAGTTTGTTATGGCAAAGTGATAGAGGTAAATCATTTTGGGCAGCATTCATGTTTTGTATTTTGTTTGTTGAGATAATTACAGAGGTAATTATGCATCTATTTAGCAATCATTGATCCCTATGTAATACCTAGAGCCAATTAGAAATAAGTAAGGCTTAAGCGGGCAAAAGGAATTAATCTAAACCGTAGATCTTGAATCATGAAGATGTTTTGTTATTATATAAGGTCAAGATCTAAACCCTAAAACGTAGTAAGAGTAAGAGTGAAAGATAGCGAATGTGAAGGGAATGAGAAGAGAGGCACATTCAGTGAAGTGAAGCATTCATACAGGATTCAGTGACCAAGATAAGCAGTGAAAGGATAGAATAAAGATAAATCTGATAGAAGAGATCAATACATATAGTAAAGAGAAGATCCGTAATCTACATACAGTGCAAACCGAAAGATCAAGTACTGAGACATTCTAACCAGTGTATCAGAGTAAATCTCTTAACCAAGTAGTCCTAATAGACTTGTTGTAATATCTTAATCAAGTGCTTACTTTGTTGTAAGTTTCAAATCCTTTAGCAAGGTAGACTATATAAGTCTTTTTAGCTCTTAACAGGGTAGACCCCTCACAGGGTAGATCATGTTTTGATCAAATTTTGTAAGCCCTAACAGGCAAATTTATTACTGCATTAGTGAAGATTTATGGGTGTCATCCCCACCCCAGTTTTACCTTTCAAGGGTTTCTGGATAACCAAAATTATTGTGTTATGAGTACCTTCATGGATGCTTCTTAGTATGTTAGTTATTTTGTTATGATCAAGTATTGTTGATACTATGAAAAATTTTTATTCACCCCTCCTCTCAATATCACATTTCCCAATTATATTTCCAACAATTGGTATCAAAGCTACAAGGTTTCTCATAGAAAGTCTAACCACTTGAGGAAAAATATCTTGAGATGGAAGTCTATAAGTTGGGAAAGGTCATAGAGAATCAGAAGATTGATGTACAACTAGCATTACAACAATTGGAAGCAGCCATAAGTGAACTAAAGAAATCCTTGAGCAGAAGGAGAGAAATTACTATTCAACAAAATGAATCACAGTATCAAGAAGAAGATACCACTGGACTATTTGATAATGGAAACTCTGCAGAAAGTGACAAAGCCATAAAAGAGCTACTGGAGAAAAATACCATACTAAATGATGACATTGGGAATATAAAGAGAGAATAGGAAATTCAATTTGTCAGACTTTGTGAAGTGGTTGAGTAGAAAAAGAAAGTTGAAGATGATAAGACAATGGTTGAAGAATACAAAAGACAAATTGCAATGAGACTAAATGAAAGGACAAGTGATATGCAAAGGTTGACTAATAATCAACTAGACATGGTAAATCAACTGTTGCTGGTTAATCAAGAGTTGGGCAAGAAAGATATGGAAATCAACCAACTGAGGTCTGAGAATGATCAATTGAGGAATGAACTAAGATCTAAAAAGGAAATCAATGAAAGGATGAACAAACCTAATGAAGCTGCAAAATATTTTGAAGAACTATTAAGGTCACCTAGAAGATCTTCTGATAGTTCTGGACTTGGACTGAATGAACATGCATCATCTACTGAAGAAGGAGAATCATCAAAGAATGGAGAATAGAAGAATGCGAAACCAAAGAACAACAAGCCCAAATGCCATCATTGTGGAAAGCTAGGACATACAACCAACATATACAAAAGAAAACATGGTAAGTTTGATTCTAAACCTAAATTCAATGGGCATTTCTTCAACTATAAGAAACATGGACATCAAGCACATGAATGTAGGTCTAAGGTCAATAATCCACCTACCTCACCTAAGTTTCAAGGCAATTGTTTCAACTGTCAGAAGTATGGGCATAGAGCATTTGAATGTAGTTCTAAACCTAGATGGTCATCAAATGAACAAACTAAGTCACCTATGAAGAATAACTCATACAATTGGGATTACAACACTTGGTACAAGTTTCATTACTATGGTAAATATGGACACATTGGAGCAAATTGTATGAAGACTCATTTCAGAGGTAGATCCAAAAGCTGGATGAATGGAAGCATGGTATGTTACAAGTGTAATAAGATAGGTCACCTAAAGAAAGATTGTAGATCACCTATGCTGAGCAAAGATCAGAATTAGAATGAAGATATCCGTGAAAAATTAAAAAATCAGATGGACAAGACATGGAAGAAGAAAGAAGAAGTAAGCACAAGTGAAGCTAGCACATCTGAGGTCACCTAATCCAATGGATCAGGTGATCACACTTCTTCTAATTAAGCAAAGAAGGTATGTTTGGAACTGAATCTTACAAAGCTTTATCTTACATCAGTTCCTAAAATAAAGATTGAGTAGAAGTCCAATCTATATAGATAAAGATGCATTAGGACATATCTAAGGGAAATAGAAAATTTCATTTTTGATGTCGAGCGTCAGTGTCTTGACTGAGTTATTAATGTATGTGGAGAACCTATTGTGGTTGAGATGCTATATACACCGAGCTATGTCATAACGGTTATATTGACCGAGCTTGTGTTAGACGAGGTTAGCATGAGTTTGCCGAGACAGCTGTATTTCACTTAGAAATTTTGTAAGGAGCATTTATGAGGCCCTAATTCTAATTTTTGGAATCTATAAAGTAGAAAGTTGTCACCCATTTCATTTCACCAAGCGAATTGAGATTTCTTTAAGTGATTTAGAGTGCGAGCAACCAGTTTGTTAAAGATAATTCTAAATCTCTAAAGCGTGCCGTCAGCAAAAATCATCTACAGGACACTTACGAGAAGAGGTACATTACCGAGAAAACATTTCTTTTTGGAAATTTTAAATTAAAATGGCATCATCATCTGCTACAATGAAGAAACAAGCGATGGAAGTTTTCAATGCACAATTGGTAAGAAACAAAGTTTGCAAGGCACAGACATTTAAGGCAATTTCAGAAACCACAATAAAAGGATATTTGTTCGGTGCCCTATCCTCAATTCCGGAGAATGTATTGATAATGAACGATATTAGATCATGTTACATGTGCAAAATCAGAGAAATTAGAGATTATGAGATCAGGGAGGCGTATGATAAATAATATGATAATGGAGTGCTGAAGCCAGAGTACAAAATGATTTTTGAACAAGGGTTAGTGCATGCCCTAGATTTCCCTTAGAATTTTAAAGTTGAATGGATAAAAATAGTGTTGAGTTGAGTACATGATATGCAACTATGGCTGGAAGATGGACCCGTGAAGATAACAAAGGAAATGATCCAATGAGTTACTGGATACCCCACGATTCAAGGAAAAAGGACAACGAAGTGTTCAAGCAAAGAAGATATTCAGGGAAACACACATGCGGTATGGGACAAGTGTGGAATGATGATCTCCACCATAATAGATCCATAAATTGACTTTTCTATTAGGGTTATCTCACACAAATTCTACCAATCCAGTCGGTTGGATAGCGTCCCCTACATGGACCAGGCATGGAAAATCATTAAGAAAGGACACACATATGATCTTGCCGAGCTCCAGCTGACTCAGCTTGCCGAGAACCTTAACTCAATCTGGACTACAAAGAATTCAATGTGTAAGCTTGGCTCTTTGCTAATCCATCTATTCTTTTATATACATAAGTGTTTTCCTACTCATGGAGGTGTGATATGGGACAAGAAGAGACCCATTACTGTTCAAATTAGTGAGTTCATAGGTCAAATAGGAGATAGTTTTAATGGTGTGATGGACAATTATTTTTTTGAATTTAAGAAGAAAATGAGAACAAGGAGTAGAGTCCCTATGTCATTAGTTGAGAAGTACAACAAGGATATGTGTTTTCTAGTTGACATAGACTTCACTTATGCACACGCAGTTCTTCCTAGGGTTTCATGGCTCATGCCACTACCCTATGAAGTAAATATAGATGAAGCTATTGTTGCTATTACAGCCCTCTTAGCTGAAGAAATTGATAGTAAGGAACCTTACTTTGGAACATACGAAGAAGCCAAATTTAAAATCACCATGGTTTTAATGGATGCAACTTTAGAGAGGAAGAGAAAGAAAATAGTAAAGAATTTGGAGAAATATGTAGAAGAAACGAAAAAGGATGCACCACTAGAATTAACCCAAGGACTAGGAGAAGATGAACCAAGTGAATCTAGTGACAGTGAGAAAGAAGAAAAAGAGACTCAAGTAGAAAAGAAGAAAGGAAAGAAGCCAATAGTTACTAAGCCCCCAACCAAGAAAAGAATACTGAAACCTAAAGTGTCATCGACACCTGTGCTAAGGCCTAGAACAAGGGGAGCAACTACTGAGATTCCTAAGAAATCCCCTACATCTAGTAAATGAAAACCTGCATAGCATAAGGCAGTGTCGAGTAAGGTAAACAAAAAACCTAGAAGGAAACTTGTTTTGGAACAAGAAGATGATGAAGAAACAGAAAGTGATGAAGAGGTAAAGAAGAAGGTTGCATTGTAGGATGTTAAACCTACTATGGATTCAAAATATGCCACAAGATTACAAACTTTGGAGGAGTGGAAGACTTGAAAGAATTAAAGTTAGGAAGCTTAAGTATAGGAGAAAAAGAAAAAGTTGAAGATGCTATTCTTGAAATGCTTTGCATTTTCAAGATGTTACCTATTTAGTTGGAGAACCGAATCCCTAAGGAGTTAAGCAACAGGGTTGCACAAAAATGGGAATATGCTCTTAATACAGAAAAACAAATAAGAGAGAGCACCTTAGCACAAGTGGAATCAAGTCTCACCCCTGCCAACATTAGAAAAACTATGGAACAACACCAAGCAAAATTTGATCCTAAGCTTAGAGCTTATTCAATCCTTCAACACAAGGTTGAGGATGTTGTATAGGAAAGTATCAAGATTTGGAAGCTAGTGTTTGGTTTATTGATTGACAAAGATGAAGATAAAGGTGCTAGTACATCTAAGGCTGCCGAGCCTGCAACTGAACTAAATGTAATGGAATCACCCATTCCGGAGACTGAAGCTCCTAAGGTAGAGGAAATTCAGAAGGAATCAAAAGTACACATTGTTGATATAGCAGAGGATACCCCAATCAAGAATCTGATATTGACCAAAGAAGATATACAGGCTGAGAAAGCAAAAGACACATCTTTGCCAGGCAGTAATACTGTACTTTTGCAAGTCAAAGCTTATCTGACAATTGATGTGACATCAACTGTTAACACTACCCCCACCAAACCTGTAGTTGTTATAGTTGACATGTTAGCCGATACAAGTAATACTGAGGAACAAGATCAGTCAACACCAGCAAATCAACCCACATCTACTGAGGAGTTACAACAAGATAAAGGAGAGAAGTTCAAAGAAAAAGCTAATAGTCCTCATATGGAGGATAAGGGAACAAAAGGAAAAGAGGTAAAAGATAAAGCTATTGAGGTATAGGAGCCTACCAGACAAGAGCCAATACAAGCTCTTGTATAGATGCTGAGTGGGAGCACACCGAAGAGGGCATTGAAGCAGAAAATGGAAGTCTTTTCACCAGAGGTAACCATTGATGAAGTTATTGTTATTCCTAAATGGGATTCTAATAACTTATCTTATGAGCAAATGCAAATATTGAAAGATTTATTGACAAGGAAAAGAAGACAAGAAGAATTGAGAAGAGAACATCAGTAGAAATAGGTTCTATATGAAATTAAAGACATATTTAATGATGTTTATGAGTTGTCAGATGTAAACAGTTCTGCTTCCATATTGGAACAACTTGTACATATTGTTCAAAAAGTAAATAATGAAGCAAGTAGCGCCAGTGATAAGCTATTTGAGTGGTCAAAAAGAAAGCTTGAGACCAAGATGCTGGAGAAAGTAACTGTCGAGATCAAAGTTAAATAGGTCACACTTTCCACTTTGGTAACAGAGACTAAAGAAGTAATTGTGAATGAAAACTCTCTTCTTACCAAACTTTGCAATGTAGAATAGTTCACTGAGGATAACCAATGACTGGTTGATTACCTACAGTAAGAACTCAAATCCATGAGTCAGTCCTTAAGCATGGATGTAGAAAATAGTTCCAAACATTATGCCAAGATCATGCATACACAAGGAAGGATAGCTGAACTGATGGCTAATAATGGAAAGATTAGATCTCACCTACTTTCTATGCAAACAATTTTAACACCTCACCTGGAGGCCATACAAAGAAATTTGGTCAAGGCTAAGGACTTAACCTAGAGGGATCCAAATCTATGTACAGCCGAGAGCCTAATCAATCTAGCTGCCTAGTTAGAAGTGCAGTCAGAAGTTTTAACTGTTGCTGTTGGAGGATGAGAGACTGCACTACACATGGTTATGATGCTGCATAAACCATTTCTGGAGAAATACTTTGAGATCCCCACTCCAGACGAGATTCCTAGTGTCAAAATCAAGGGGGAAGTAAAATGATATGACATGACAAAGGAAAGGTAACAAAATTTTGAAAATTTTGAATGTATATATATCTTAGGGGGAGTATTCTGCTATACTACATACTTTTGAAAATACAAATGTAATGTCATGAAAAAGTGTTTTTGCCACTAATGTCAAAGGGGGAGATTGTAGATCTCTATAGTTTTGTTGACTATTAGTGACCCACACTTAGTCATTTATCTAGGTAATGATGGTCAGTCATCACTGCGACTGAGTCATTCTGTAAAGGCTGAGTTATGTATCTATACTTATCGAGCAGTAGTACTACCGAGTAAACATATGGTCACAATGTATTTTTGTAGTATGTCAAGTCTAGTTTTGCCAAGTCATATATGCAATGATTATCGAGCAACATAGATATCAACATATGTCGAGTATAGTGAATGTCGAGTATTAGGAACTACATTTGCTGAGTTAGCCAAGAATGACATATGAGTTTGTTATGGCACAGTGATCGAGGTAAATCATTTTGGGCGATATTCATGTTTTGTATTTTGTTTGTTGAGATAATTACAAAGGTAATTACACATCTATTTAGCAATCATTGATCCCTATGTAATATCTAGAGCCAATCATAAATAAGTAAGGTTTAAGCGGAAAAAGGAATTAATCTAAACTGTAGATCTTGAATCATGAAGATGTTTTGTTATTATATAAGGTCAAGATCTAAACCCTAAAATGTAGTAAGAGTAAGAGTAAAAGATAGAGAATGTGAAGGGAATGAGTAGAGAGGCACATTCAATGAAGTGAAGCATTCAGATAGGATTCAGTGACTGAGCTAAGCAGTGAAAGGACATAATAAAGATAAATTTGATAGAAGCGATCAATACATATAGTAAAGAGAAGATCTGTAATCTGCATACAGTGCAAACTGAAAGATCAGGTACTGAGACATTCTAACCAGTGTATCAGAGTAAATCTCTTAACTGAGTAGTCCTAACAGAATTTTTGTAATCTCTTAACTGAGTACTTACTTTGTTGTGAGTTTCAAATCCTTTAGCAAGGTAGACTGTATAAGTCTTTTTAGCTCTTAACAGGGTAGATCCCTCACAAGGTAGATCATGTTTTGATCAAATTTTGTAAGCCCTAACAGGAAAATTTATTATTGCAGAAGTGAAGATTTGTGGGTGTCATCCCCACCCCAGTTTTACCTTTTAAGGGTTTCAGGGTAACCAAAATTATTGTGTTATGAGTACCTTCATGGATGTTGCTTAGTATGTTAGTTATTTTTTTATGATCAAGTATTGTTGATGCTATGCAAATGTTTTATTCATATGAAAATGGTTTAGTAGGTGATATCTAATTTAGCCCCCCCCTCTCAGTATCACATTTCCCAATTATATTTCCAACAGATATGGAGTGATGCATTGTCATTAATGTCAACTCATGATATGGGAGATTATTTCATATATGGAGCAATGTGTGTGTGTGTGTGTTTTCACTAATGAAAACCTATGATGGTCTTGTTTAGGGAGAGATTATTGTACTTGTGTGACAATATGTTCTCATAAATATCAACATGTGTTTTTATGATTGAATGTTCATGGTTGGATGTCAAATGTGTTGATATAATGTTCACAGTTGGATGTCAAAAGTGATGTTCTAAAGTTTATGGTTTTATGTAAAAATATACTTTAATTAATAGATTGTTGCAATGAAATATCTCAATTATGTAGTGCTAGTTTTGGTGTCTCTAACTCAAGGAATCATACTGCATTTCTTTACTTTTGAAGTTATAGTCTCGTGATTTGGGAGATAAGTTCACAAAGCTAAAATTTTGGAGATAAGTTCACAAAGCAAAACATATGATATATCCAAAGTTCTAAGTCACAATTCCTTTTGTAGAGAAAAATAGAGATGACTATGTACCAAACTATATTAAGATTGTGTAGATAGTCTCAAAGATGAAGTCAAAATGCTTTGCACTTCTTTACATGTAAATGTCTTCTCTTGCATCTTGAGAGACTTGTAAATATTATCTATATATTGTATTCCCTCTACCTGATTTCAATTTTGATTCTGAGGGGGCAGTACCTATCAAAATTCAATCCTTGATTCAGTTTTATCAAACCTTGCTTGAGATTCTTATCTCTTATCTTAGACTTGACAGTTACCTATTTACAGGGGTGTTGGCCTTGTATTTTTCAATCAGCTTATTTTTGTCCTGATGTGCTCCCATCCGTCGAACATGCGTCTGGGTTGTTTTGTGATCCCAAATTGATCTCACATTTCAACTACATTCTTTGACTACATGTGATCCCAAATCAATCTCACATTAGTCAAAGAGGGGCAAATGTATGCACCCTAAAATGGTCGCCTAGACTTTGGGCCCCATTCTTCAATTTATCAATTTCCTGAATCAATGCTTTGCAATATTTTCAATATTTTCAAATTAAATCAATTTCCTTGATCAAATCCTAATTCTATCATTTATTCGATTACATTCTATGGGTTAACCATTTTATCCTAAGTGTTTATTTAATTAAAAGGAATTCCCTCCCCTTTTATTAAATAAAAAGCCCCCACTTTCCTCTTATCCTAAGTTGCACAAATAAAGCATTATTCCTATTTTATAAAAAGAAGAAAAAGCCTTTTTGTCTCACATGGGGCACAAAAGTCAACACTTCTTTCTCATTGGAGGAGACTTGTGCACATGGATTACTCCCACTTTCAAACTCCACCCTTGATGAAATCTTTTTCCTCTTAATCTCCACGGTCCATTTATCTTTAAAAGGAGAGCTCTTTTCTCATTCAAAGGATCCCCACTCTTGATGCTAATGTTGTGCTGCAGGTTTTCTTGGTGACTTTGGAGCTTTGAAGATCTTGTTACATTCTAGTCTTCTTTCTTGCATTTTCATAGCATTTTAGTTTAGTTTCCTTTCATGTTCTAGCTTAATCCACATAGTTTAATTAGTAAAGGCTAGTAATACTCTCATTTTCATAACTTAGTTGCATTCTTGCATCCTCATTCTAGCATAGTTTGCATTACATTTCCATTTTGACTCTTGAGGATATTGGCATTCTTGCCCTTGTCTCTTTGAATCTCCCATTGCATGGTTTACTAGCAAGGTTATATGCTTAATAGCTCTAGCTGAGAGCCCTCCAAATACCCTTGCACTCCATGCCTAGGGAGCTCTAGGTCAATTTCTCAAGGTTTCCAATCCATTGATGCCCTTGGAAGTAATGACTTAGAGAAGTGCACATTTTGAGTGTACATTTTTGGCACCCACCGTGGGGCAGAACACTTCTATTTTGCCTTTATTTTCTTGCATTTCTGCACTTTTTTTTGTCACTGTTAGCTTGTTGTTTCAGCTATTTTTTTTTGTTTTCTCTGGCAGAGTATCATACGACAATCTTCCAGTATCTTACGACAGTTATTTATATACCCATGCGATACTTTTCTAGTAAAAGTATCGTGTGACCATATAGGATTCTATCACACTGTTATATTACACTGTCACCTAGAAGTAATGTGAAGTATCGTTCAAAAAAGAAATATTGCACCACTATACTGAAAAGTATCATGTGAAACTTCTACTGACAGAACTATTGCCCAGGCCTAGCAGTGACTGATTTCGGTTCTTTCTTTGCAAGATTTAGATTTGTTTGCTTGTTGGTTTTGACTTGCTATGTTAGGACAGAGATTCATTTTTAGATTATACTTGGTTTTGTTGTACTAACCTTTGTGGGCCTAACAAGTTGTGTTTGTAGGTGTGCCCTAGTTTCTTGCATTATTTGCTAAAAGAATGCATGTCAAAGCTTCAAATGCAAAAGGGCTACTAATCCTTCTTACAGGGCTGCCCAAAGATTAAAAACAATCAAGTGCTTGTTCTTGGCTTTCATTTTTAAGTGTGGCATATACTAGTTCATTTTTTTTAGGCACTTAATATCTTGTTATTAGAGTCTTTTGGTGGTAGGAGAGTATGCTCTTCACCCTTCTAGTGAACCAGAAATCTTGACCCATCTTTAGATTTCAAAATTAAGAGGGCTAATTGAACATTGCTTGGTGTGTTTGGGAAAGATTTTTGAGATAGGAGAGTATGCTCTTCACCCTTGTGGTGAACCAGAAATCCTGAACCTCAAAGGTTAATCAACTTCTTGTTTAGTTTAGAATCCTTTAGCAGGCCTACTCTTGAGCAATCAAGAGGAACGACCCAAGTGGGGACAATCTAATACCCAACTATTCCAACCCACTATAAACTCAAGGCTATCAAGGACACAAAACCTTGGTAGACGTAGTACTTTTCTTCACTTGGTGTAAGTACTAGTGGGATTGTGACCATGAGGAAAATGCTAAGAAAGAATGCTTAAGGTACTCTTGTGGCTGTGAGGTCTGTTACTTGCCATAAGGTAAGGAGTCCCTTTAGGGAGCAAGAGGGGTATTATGAATGAAAGCCCTTATTATGAACTGTAAAGATAGAAGCTACCCGATTTTTCCGCTCAACATCTTGGTGCAAGGATCGATCCTAGTGGACTAACTTGGATCATGCCAAGATTTTACTCACCATCTGTGTTCCTTTGGTTGTGTCATTGGCACTTCCACAACAAAGCCAACATCTATTGTGGGCAACCACTTTGTGTGAGGTGATGGGACATCAAGTGTGGGCCAAGTTGTTGAGTATTGAGCCTTTGTCTTTCTAGGCTAGTAAGTGCTTGAATTGTCTTCACTGTGATTTACCCATGTAAATGTTCTTGAACATTAAACATCACAGTAGTGCTCATAGGATTTATCTATTTTGATATCCCAATTGCATGTCTTGACAAGGTTGTCTTTGCCCTTGTGCAAGTGTTTTATGACATGTTTGATCACTTACTATTTGCAAACCTGTCTGTTTTATGCTATTATTGCATTTGAAATCAAGAAATTGAGCTTATCAACCTACAACTTTGACAAATTACCTTAAAAACTGAGATTTTCACATTCACTGGTCAAGAGTCGTGTGATACTGAACAATAATCGCACACCTGCTTGAGTATTATCGTGCGATACTTCATTGCTACTTTTATATCACCTGCATACTATACACTCTATCGTATCAACTGCCTAGATTATATCATACTGCTTCTTACAAAATATCATCTGGTCAAGTTATATCATCCCACTATCTTGCCAACTGTCGCACAAGATCTATTTGTTATCTAGCAGCCTGATCCTATTTCCAGTCTCCTTTGGTTTATCCGAGTCAGATCAGGTTATTTGTCCTATCATTGGAAGCCTGTTTGCACTTGGGATTCTTGTGTTTTGACCATTTGATTAGTAATCTTTGATTTTACAAGTGACCTTGCTTGGAATCGGTAAGTTAGAAATCACCCTTATTGAAAAGACCAACCTTTGGATTCTTTGATAACACACTTGGAGAGTCTTAGTAGTCTCTTGTCCAATTCACTTCCACCCAAAATCAATTTCAATCAAATATAACTTGGTTAAATCATCCTCCTAATCCATATGTGTTAGGATACTTATTTGTTGATTGGGCACCTTTGTGGTAGTGTTGGTTTATACCTTTTGCAATTTTCTATCTTACCATCTCTCTTTTGGACAACTGAATGCTTTTACTATCCTAGTTTGATACCAACATTTCTTAGGGTCATCTTATCACCAAGTGCTTTTCCTTTCATGTCGGTTACAACAAGGTATCAAGTGAATCAAGGGAAATGACCTCAGATAGTCTTTAACCAATTACCCCCTGTTCAAACTCGCCAAAGATGTAAAGGAAGCGAGTCTGTGTTTGACCAATCACCTAGGAGCATGTCCAAAGTTTGGTTTAATCCTAAGAGTACTCTTAGTGAGTTGAGTACCTCCTCAGCACCTTCTCAATTAGATATGGATATGAGTTACACCATGACTCGACAGGAGAGGGAAGCGATGGATCAAAATCTTGATGACATATTTGAGAGACATAGAGATGACATTCTATTTGGTAATTCCTCTCATGAAAATCAACCAGACTCACCCCTTATCAATACCAGATATTTGGATGCACATCAAAGGGGTGAAAGGTATAAGAGACGAGCTCACCAAGATGAATGGTCATGACACAAAGACCAAGACAATGAACCTTGTGATGCTCATGTGAATGCAGCGTATACCAATGACTTGTTCAAACATTTGAGACCAAGTTCACCACTCCAAACAACTTCAAGGTATACAAGTGAAAGGCTCAAAAGAATTGAGCATGAAAAGAAAGCCTTTTTGGATGAACAAGATACAAAAGAAGAGAGGTTTAGACTCCTAGAGGTAGAGAGACAAGCCTTGTTAGAATTGGAAAGGAAAGCCTCTCAAGAAGAACAAGATAGACTTTTGGCCCAACAACTTAATGCCCAATTCAACAACAGGGGTGTCAACAGTGGAAATAACTCCCCACCATCTACTCCTTCTGGGACCCACAAAGTAGAAGGCGTTCAAGAACCCCTTCAAGATCTCCTAGTCCTAGAGGAAGAAGGACTTCACAACATGCTCATTATAGGAGACAAACACCTCCTAGGAACTCAAGACAACCCTCACAATGTGCTCATCATGGTTCCCAACATGGAGGTAGTAGCTCAAGTTTTGATGCTCAAGACTTCATGAAGATGCAACAAGAACCACTCTTCTAGCAGTATGTGGAGAGATATCTAGAGCAAAACAAAGACAAGTTCCTAGAGACCTTAATCAACAAGGGCGCTAGATTCCCCTATAACTTTGATGTGGATAGAAAGATTAAGAAGCAAAATCCATCTCAAGAAGAAGAGATCAGACAAATGAAGCGTATGATGGAAAAGCTATTGGCACCTAAGAGTTCATTCTCACTTGACTCAATTTGTCCTAATCCTTTTGATAAGAGTGTGAGCATGAAAGATTTTCCTAGGAAGGTGGAAATTCCCCAATATGACAAGTATGATGGTAATGGGGATCCACATGACCATGTGTGCCAATTCTACATTATGAGCTTTGAGTTTCATTAAGATGACTCCTATCTCATGAGGTTGTTCCCAAGGAGTCTCAAAGGTCAAGCAATGGAATGGTTCACCAATATAACTCCCCCCATCAAGACCTTCAAAGAGCTTGTTCATAGATTCATCCAACACTTTGCTTACAATCTTTCGAGATCTATCACCATGTTGGACCTATGTAACTTAAAACAAAATCAAGGGGAATCCTTTGTTGCTTTCTTGCAAAGGTGGAGATGTCAATGTTCTCGCTACTCTAGGACCATTCTTCAAAAGTAGAAGATTGACATCCTTATTAGCAACTTGGTTCTTGAGATGCGGTATGAAGTGAGGAAAATGGTTTTTGACTCCTTTGACACCATGGTCGAAACCGCATGTAGAATTGAGGATGTTTTGAAAGAACAAGGAATTTTTACCAACAACAAAAACAACAACAATGGTCAAAATAACAACAATGCTAATAAGGATAAAGGGAAAAACATGCACTGGACTAAGAACAAGCAAGTGGTTAATGATGGAGTGGTGGACTCTTCTCAACCAAAGGATCAAAGTGTTCTTCACTTATCTAGTGCTGTTCAAGCAATGAAGCTCAATGCATCCAACCAACAAGAACATAAGCCAAGATACCAAGACAAGCCTAAGAAAGAGAGGCATCGATTTTCAAAGCTTGGTGATTCCTACGAGGATGTCTTCAAAACACTCATTGCCAAAAATATTGCACATCCTCAAGATCCTACAAAGCATCATATTCCTGATGTTAAACCACATTGGTGGGATGAGAAAGCTTTCTGCAAATTCCAAAATGGTATTGAACATGATATCGAACACTGTTGGAAACTTAAGCATATCATCCAAGATCCCATTGAGAATAGAAAACTTAAGGTGGATGGGTTTGAACACTAATGTTGATCACAAGGCTTTCAAAGAACCTTTGCCTAAATATGAGAAGGGGGAAACCTCTAAACCAAAGAATGGCAAGGCCGAGATCAACTACACTTACACAGCTGCAAAAAATGTGGTCAACATGCTCGAAGTTGTGGAAGAAAGTGTCAACATGATGAGGAGAAATGATCCCTATGGTTATGATGTCAACTCTCCTCCTATCTTTGATGAAGAACCTATGGTGGTGCTAAGGGGTCCTCACTCTAGAAGGTCATCCCAAGCTCTTAATGCTATCATGAGAAGTCAAGGTCATGTTATCATTAGAGGTACTAGTTCCAATCCATCTAGTAAACCAAAGCAAGTGGCATCTAAGAATGTCACCACAAAATTAGAAGTTGATCCCAAAATGAGTTATAATCTTGTTGATAAGTTGTAGAGAACCCCAGCTCAGATTTCGATCTTCGAGCTCTTAGAGTTGTCCCCAAGACATAAGTGTGTCCTTGAGGATGCCTTGCACATAGAAAATGTCCCTAACAATTTAGATGTTGATCAATTCCAAAGCATGGTGAATCATATTGCTAGCCCTCATTACCTTAATTTTTCAGAAGACGATGATAAAGCTTTGAGCCACCCACATAATCTTGCCCTTCATATTGAAGTCATGATCCATAAAACCCATGTCAGGCATGTGTTGATGGATGGGGGTGCTGGGCTCAATATTTTTTCCTTAAGTCTTTTAAAGACATTGGGTTACTCAGAAGAAGTCATAGATGCTAGAAATAAAATCACCATAAAAGCCTATGATGAGGTAGAAAGAAGTTCCAAAGGGTTGGTTGTCCTTCCTGTTAGGATTGGCCCTGTTGAGAAAGACATTTTGTTTCAAATTGTTGATGCTGGTCCTCTCACATACAACATCTTACTTGGTAGACCATGGATCCATGATATGCAAGCAGTGCCATCCACCTACCACTAGTGTGTTATGTTCCCCTACAATGTAGTAGAAATTTGTATACCTGGGGATAACACATTAACTATTAACTCAATTTCAGTAGGGACTCATGTTCCCCTCAATAGAGAAGCAGAGGATTTCAATGCGACTCTAGCACAGTGCAAAGATAAGTTCAAGTGAATGGACCTTGGTATGGGGGGGCATCAACTTAACTCCTTTAAAAAACTTCCAGTTTCACCTAGGTCATATGGAAAGCCTTCACAAGAAATGAGACCTTCCTCTTCAGCCATGACTTTATTTGGCACATTTGTAGAGTCCTCAGTACCTATCCAAGATGAGAAAGAAGAGGTGCTTGTTAAAGACTGGATTTATAGAGAAGATAAATACATGCACAATGAGAACTTCTCTCCCTCTCTTAAGGCTTATGGAAGAGGGTATACTTTTGTCAAGCAGATGGGTTATCCTGGACATGGCCGTCTTAGTCATAGATTGGATGCTAGAGCTGAACCTCTCAATCATGCTCTTTTTGGACGCAGGTCTAAGAAGACGGTTGGCCTAGGATTTTTAAATCATAACAAGAAAACTGCTCCTATCCTTGATGAGTCAGATAGTGAAGATGATCCAAAATACATGTGAAATTTGACAAATCAACAAGATATGTGTGAAGATTGGGTCCCTCCCACCAATCTCCTTTGGGGAGATTTAGACAATCCAGTTTCTCATGCAATAGTTTCAAGCCTAGAATAGGATGAATCAAGTGTAGAAGATCTTGTCCAAGAACATCAATACATGAATGGTGTTCGAGAAGGTGTTACCCTTGGTGATATTAGAGCCTCCACATCAAGATGTCTTAAACATGCATGGTGTAAACATCCCAGTCGGGATTCAGATACAGATTCACACAAGTATGAATAGGAGTCTCTCTCTGATTCTTCCACAGTCGACATGGATGTTGATGTCATCCATACTTATAGTTCTCATCCTGAGGTAGCTGCTGAGTCATGTGTAGGATTTGTGGATTTGAATCCATAGGTTGCTTTAGTGGACGATTCTTAACTTGGTAGGGTGAATCCTGATTTGGGTAGCTTAGAAGGATACTCAACAGATTCTGACTCTTTGGTCACCAAAGATAATGTTATCCACATCCACAACCTTGAACCAGTCATTAACTTACCCCTTGCTAATCCTCACCTCATTGATTGGTCCCAACGCTATCAAGAGCCTGAGCTCTTCACATTTCAGAATGACTATGAGATAACCTGTTACCTGAATGCAATTGAATTCGTAGTCTCTTCCACTAGTGAACCAGCTACTAGCATGATAGAGCCAAACATAAAGTACCTTAGTCATAAAATAAAAAGAAAAGAAAAAAAGAATAAGAGTTTTGATGGCAAAAACCACTGCATGGCACTGTCAGAACCTAAAAAAGTAAAAATAAATGACGTATCCAAGGGTGAAAACCTCTCTGAGGCATCTAAGGATGAGGTACTTGATCATCTCCCAAGTTACTTTCAAGACAAATCTTTAGTGCTTGTTGATCCAACACAAGCAGTCAATCTGGGTACAAATGAAGCTCCATAGATAGTGCACTTGGCTCAGTCCTTGTCAACACAAGAAAGAGAAGCATACACCAAGTTCTTACAGAGAAAGAAAATTAAATTTTCTTGGAATTATTCAGATATGCTAGGGTTGGACACTAATATTATTATGCATCACTTGTCCATAGCTCCAAGTGTGAAACTAGTCAAACAAAAATTGAGAAAAATGCATCCTCACATAGCTCTTCTAGTCAAAGTAGAATTAGAAAAACTCCTTAGCCCAGGATTCATAAGAGCTATTGATTATGTTGAATGGATATCCAATATTGTACCAATTTCCAAACATGACAAAGCCATTAGAATCTGCACAGACTTTAGAGATCTCAATAGAGCATGCCCAAAGGATGATTTTCTACTCCCAAACATAGACATGATAGTGGACATGACCGCAAGTTATGAGATCTATTCATTGATGGATGGTTTTTCTGGGTATAATCAGATCAAGATAGCTCCTGAAGACCAAGAAAATACTGCATTCACTTGTGCATGGGGTACCTATTGTTGGAATGTTATGCCTTTTGGATTAAAAAATGTAGGAGCCACCTATCAACGAGCTATGACAACTATTTTTCATGACACGATGCATAAGAACATGGAAGATTATGTGGATGACACCTTGGCTAAATCTAAGAAAAGAGACACACACTTAAGTGATTTAGAAGTCATTCTAGATCACATGGAACAATTTCAATTAAGGTTAAATCCTAAGAAGTGTGCATTTGGCATCACCTCTAGAAAACTTTTAGGATTCATTATTTCAGCAAAAGGAATAGAGGTAGACCTTGAAAAAGTCCAAGCAATCATGGATATGCTACCTCCTAAAAACATTAGTCAAATGAGGAGTCTTCAAGGACATCTTCAATCCATAAGGAGGTTCATTTTACAGCTGGCAGATAGAGCTCAACCTCTCAATAAGAACTTACATAAGGGAGTTAAATGTATCTTGAATGAGGATTGTCAAAAGAGCATGGACCAAATCAAGAAACACTTGACAAATCCTCCTATTTTAATGCCTCCTATCCTAGGGAAGCCACTTATTCTGTATGTTTCAGCAACTAAATCTTCCTTGGGGGCATTACTAGCTCAACTTGATGAACATGGGAAAGAAATAGCCATATATTACATCAGTCATACGCTTATTTTATATGAGGTTAATTACACCAGTATTGAGAAAGCTTGCCTCGTAGTGGTGTTTTCTTCTCAAAAGTTGTGACATTACATGCTTGCGCACACAATACACCTCATAGAATAGATTGATCCACTCAATTATTTGCTCGGTAAGGCTACCCTCACAGGTAGACTTGCTAAATGGATGATGATTCTTTTAGAATTTGACATAGAGTACATTGAGCATAAAGATATAAAAGGACAAGCCATAGCAAATCAATTGGCTAATTTCCCAATTCAAGATAGTACACCTATTCAAGTTTCCTTTCCAGATGAGCACCTCATGTACATGACTGAGAGAACATGGAAGATGTTCTTTGATGGATCTTTTATGAAAAATAGTTTTAGAGCTGGCGTGTTGTTTGTTTCTCCTCATGGGTACATGATTCCCAAGTCTTACAAGTTATTGTTCCCATGTACTATCAACAATTCTAAGTATGAAGCTTTGACAAATGGACTTAAGATGGCCATAGAATGGAGAATCATAGAGTTGCACATCTATGGGGATTCATAGCTGATAATCAACCAAGTTAATGAAGAATATCAAACAAAATATTAGAAACTGGTACCTTATAAGAAAATGGTTGATTCATTGAGACGATACTTCACATTTGTCACATTTCAGCAAATCCCTAGAGCAGAAAACAAAGTAGTTGATGCTATGGATACACTTGCTTCACTCCTTCAATTAGAGCAGCATGAGTCTAGATTTGAATTCCTGGTGGAAGAGCTACATTACCCTATCTATGACTCCCAAGAAAGCCATGTCATCTGTACCCTTTTTGGTCATGAGTCATCCCATTATGGTGCCATTTACTCATACCTTCATGATGGCATTATTCCTGAAACCTTTAACCGCTCTGAATGAAGAAACCTTACCCAAAATGCCTCTCACCATTCCCTTATCTCTGGTGGTTTGTATAGGAGGGGTCTAGATGGGACACTTCTTAGATGCTTAGAAAAGGAAGAATCTGATCAAACGTTAGTTAAAATTCACAAGGGCATCTGTGGGGGACATTCCAATGGTCTTTCCATGGCCCGAAGGTTGCTTAGGGTGGGGTACTATTGGCCTACAATGCAGATGGATGCAGTAGCTTTTGCAAAACATGTGAAAAGTGTCAAAAACATGGTCACCTGATACATGCTCTAGACAAGGAGCTTATTCCTTCTATATCTCATTGACCATTTCAGTGCTGGGCCTTTGATCTTGTTGGGTAGATTCATCCCAACTCATCAGGTGGACACAAATTTATCATCACTGCTACTGACTACTTTACTAAATGGGTAGAAGCTGTCCCACTTTCTGTTGCCTCGGGCAAGACAGTTTCTCTATTCATCCTGAACCATATCATTTGTCGATATGGAGTGCCTTATGAGATTATCACTGACAATGGAGGTCAATTCAAAAATAAGGACCTTAAACAACTCTGCCATAAATTCAAGATTAAACAACATTGGTCCTCCATTTACTTCCCGCAAGGAAATGGTCAAGAAGAGGCATCAAATAAAACCATTCTTAAAATCCTACATAGAATAGTTCATAAGAATGGCAGAGATTGGAATTTATAGATAAATCCAGCTTTATGGGCTTATAGAATGAGTATTCATACTCCTATTGGGGCTACTCCTTTTGCCCTAACATATGGTGCTGAAGTAGTGTTACCTTTAGAGGTTGAGATTCCTTCACTTAGAGTTTCCCTCAAAGGTCTAGTTACAGATGAAGACTATCACACCATGAGACTTCAAGAGTTAGAACTTCTGGATGAGAAACATCAAGCATCATTTGACCATATGAGGGTCTATCAAAGGCATATGTCCAAGGCTTTCAACAAAAAGGTTCACCCTAGAGAGTTCCAAGTGGGAGATCTTGTCCTATGTGAAAATCCTAAGAATCAACAACATCAAGATCAAAAGGGAAAATTTGAACCTAATTGGCTTGGACCTTACATCATTATTGCAACTTTTGGGACAGGTGCTTATTTATTATCTACTAAAGAGGGAGAGCAGGTCCTTGATCCTATCAATGTCTTACACCTGAAGAAGTTCTATCCATGATGCATGTTCTATCTAGGGGCATCCTTTGTACATATTTATTGATCCTGAAAAAATACAAAAATAAATAAAAAAATTGCAAAAAATTCAAAAAAATAGAAAAAGTGCCTTGGTGAAAGCTTGGAAACAGGCGCCTTGGTAGCAAAAATACAAAAAAAATCAAAAAATTCAAAAAATCTGTCAAGTGGTGAAAACCTGGAAATGGGCACTACTTGAGGCCTTTGCACCCTTGTTTCTTAGCACTCGTCCTCGACACTTAGCCTTTCTCCATCATGCCTTGTCCTTGATGCCTTGGTTTGGAATTGGTCTTTGTCTTTGTCTAGGGGGCATAACTCTATTAGCTTTGGTCTCTTGGATGCATTAGTCTTTAGGGCACCTTGCAAATGATGTTTTTCAACACCACCCAACTATGTTTTTCAACACTTCCCTAGCGTCAAGTGTTTCTTAACACTTATCATATATCCTACCCACAGTCTAGAATGCTACGATATTTCTCACTGACAGATGTGATACTCAAAGTTTGACTCTATGACCTACACACATGCACTTAAACACTTGACTCGATGAGACTTGTTTGACTTTATTTCTTTGTGTGCTATCTATGATAATTTCTTTGATGAGTGTTCTCTCCCTAATAGTTTTCGATGATGCATGACTAGAAGATTGGGGCATGAGGACATGTTTTATTTATTTTTTTCCTGTGGGTATATTTTGTTGATCCTAATTGTCATGAGCATTCATGCTTGTTCCACTTGACACTAGGATCTACAATGTATTATCCTTGACTATTTTCTACAAGTGCATGTTTGTAGTCATCTTGACTTTCTTGTGTCTCGATGCGAGCATAATCTTTCTATACTAAACTTAGTGACCCTCACTACACTAGCCATCTTGACCTACATGTCTTTGATGCTTAGGTGGGATTCCCACATATCTATCTGATACAGATCATATTCATATACCCATAGTCATACTAGTGTGTATTGTATGATCTTGTGATGCTACCAATAAAGCTCGATGATGATTATTAGAGTCTGCTGGCTTTGTGACCTTGCAAGTAAACCACTTTTCATAGTATCTTGCATTCCTAAGATCATGTTAGTTTAGTTTTGCATCGTACACATGGAGAGAGCTCTCCTTTCATCTTTCACAGACTTATCAGTCAACTGAGCTCACCTTTCACTTCTTCTCGATCATGTCTTTTGCTCCTTGTCTTTTACATCATGTCCTTTTTCCTATCATTACAAGGGGTTAATCTTATCATCATATCTATATCATAAAATGATCATTTTTAGAAACACAAGTATATATCATAACATGAGAACTAAACATACATCTATGAGAGAGACTATACATGATCATATATAAGCATGCATCATACATTTGAGAAATATAACAAGACAATAATATTGAAACATCCATCACAAGTGAGACAAGTACACAAGATAAATCATAAATCTTGTCATCTCATATATATATCATGATAAAAGTACAATGTGAGATCCCAAAATCTGGATCAAAGTCTCAAAATATGACTGAACATCTAAGCCCTAGACCTAGGACTGACTCTCCCCATCATGTAGAGGTGGTGGTGGTGGAGGTAGTGGTTCCATCCTATTGCCTGCCATATTTGATCTCCCTACCCTCTTGGAGTAGAGTGGCACTCTTTGTCCCATGGGTACAACTACTATATATAAACCATGATAATATGTTGCTTGTGCTACCTCCCTCTAGATCTTAGAGGCATTATATTGTGCTGCTCTCTCTCGCCACTCTATCTCAGCTCGTGCGTCTAGTAGCTACTGATCATGGATGGCAATAGTGGTCCTCAACTACTGTACCTCAGCCTCTAAGGCCTACACCCTCGCAAGAAGATCCTCCCCTCCCCTATCCATAGGCTACTCCTGTCCTACATCCACCCATCGACAAGCTGGTCTCGCCTCCTCCTCCTCATCCTCTGATACCTGTCTCCATGAATGTCTCCAACCATGAGATCAAGATCCCTACCCTACTGCTGCTCTCCTCCCTCCTCCCCATCCTCTGTCTCTACCATCATCCTCATCCTCATCAGATGCCTCTGGCTATGCATCTAGGATGTTGAACCTAGGAAATGGGCATCTTCAATGCTCTACTCTATATGCAGCATCTACCCCTACATCTACCATATCAGGTAGGTAGTCCCACAGCTCTCTCCATAGCCCTACTATCTCCTATGCCACCTAATGGTAGTCTAGCATCGACAACCACCCTAATCCATCATCCTCCCTAACCTTGCTATATGTGGTGGTCTCCACTAGCACCCTTTGCTGATGATCGAACTACCTCCATACCCGAGTGATAAAAAACTGCTCAACGATCTCTGCATGTCAACCTAGTAGTGGCTGACTGCACAACATGTATTTGAGCTCATGATCTCTGTCACTCCACTACTCACACTTCCTATAGGGTCTCCACTCAAAGGCTGTCAGATCATCCAATAGCCTCCTGTAATAAGTAAGATCACCACTATGAGGCTGGGTGATGAATCTTGTATACCTATATTTATAGGGGTATCTCTGCTCTTGAGGCTGCACTCATGGTCGCACAATGACTATGTGCTCCCATGCCCATAATTATGCTAAGATGGCTCCGCATGCTCAAGATCTATTGTCCTTGTATACAATCTCATGTAACTCATGGTACATGTCTGCTAAGATGGCTAGGCCCCATGCCATCCATCTCGGGTGTGCCACTAGGTCTACCACCAATCTCCCCCAGCCTAGTGGGAAGCCCCTCTATCTCCTGCCATTAATCAAAGCCTGTGCTACTATCGAGCACATGATGCATGCCACTAGGTAATGCCAACCATACTCCTCTATTAGCTGGTCCCAACTAAGATGCCTGTCAATAATGGTCACATCCTGGAACAGGTCCTGAATGGCCTATCTCCCATCTGTGGGAGTTTGATCATAGTATACCTGTGCCAACATAAAATCATGTCAGTTTTCATCATATGGAAACATTACATTTATGAACATCTATAAACATGATTATACTCACCACATCTCGATGGCTAGGTACACATAGGATCCATTAGACATCCTCCAGTGTGATCGAGGCCTCTCTGGTCGGTAGATGGAAGGTGTTATGCTCACTGTGCCACCTCTCTGCCAATGCTATCAAAAACCCATGGTTTGCCCATATATGGGGCATGTCCAATAGGTACCTAAATCCCATACTAATTAGGTCATCTCTACCTGGATCATCTAGATCCTGGACGTAGTGTAGCCCAACCACTGTCGATGCTCTCACTAATACATTTGGGGTGAAATTGCGACGGCAATTTGTGACGACAGGGAAATGTTAAGCGGTTTTGGCTTTTTTTTTCCAAATATAGCCTGACACCGTCGCAATTGCGACGTTGTTGGGATATAAGTGCAAAAAAAAAAAGGAACGTTGTCATTTGTGTTTTCAACAGCGCCGAGAGAGATTCCCTCCGCGAAATCAAGCGGGTTATCATTTGTGTTTTGAACAAAGCGGGTTGTCATTTGTGTTTTGAACAGCACCGAGAGAGATTCCCTCCATGAAATCAAGCGGGTTGTCATTTGTGTTTTCAACAGCGCCGAGAGAGATTCCCTCCGCAAAATCATAGCTACAATTTCTGAGTACGTTGGGTTTATTTTTCTTTTGTCATTATTATTTAATCTGGTATTCAGCTGTTAGAGAGCTAAAATACCTAGAAATGAGGACATATCTATGTTGAATTTATTGTTAGCGGCTTTGGTTATTTAGAATGCTTCCCCACAATACTTAATAGGATGCATTTGGTTTTCAAAGCTTTCACTGACTTGGATTCAAGATTCTGAGACTTTCACGTGCCTTGCTTCAGTTGTTTCCGCAAACAAATCGTGTGCCTTTTGTATGCTTCCACATTTTATATACATGTCCATCAGGGTAGTCACCACCACTATATTTGACAAAAACCCATCTTCAATTACTTTTTGGTGAATTTCCCTAACCTGTTCTAAAGATCCCATTTTGGCATATGCTTGAAGAATGCTGGCAAAAGTGGTTGAGTTTGGTTTTATACCTCCCAATTGCATTTGTTTATAAACCTCCAACGATTTTTAAACAAATGCAATTGGGAGGTATAAAACCAAACTATAACAATCCACCCTTGCTTGGATAGATCACTCACTGCTATACATTAGCATTCAACTCACGGTAATTTCCCACAGTTTATCCTGTGATCACACTGTTTTCCACAGAACTTTGCATATGCAATGTCAGTACTTCATAATACAAGTTAGTTATTGTCATCCCATGAATATTAGGCCTTCTATGTTCATGGGATGATCTTCATTATCTCTAAAACTCTACTGCAATGACAAGTCTAGACAAAAGAATGACTGTTTCAGCAGTGACTGGTGCGACAACAGTCTCAATATAATAGTAAACTCATTCAATAACAAGAATAATTGAATAATCAAACCAAATGATTTGAGACTTAAAAGATCAAGGAACTTGCAGAAATTAAAGTTTATTGCTCGCTGTTTCCTTCACCAGTCCATACACCCGCGCAACAGCAAATTCAAAGTAAACTCATTCAAAACGGTTTAGAATGGATGAAAGAAATCCTTCTAACTCATGTATGTGTTAGTTCAAACAAACTAAGACTTCCAAGATAAATGGAGTTGCAAAAACTAAGAGTTTTATATTTCTTACTGCTGCAGTCCGTATATATCTCCCTTCTTTGTCGTAATAGAGATATATATAAGATTCTTTATAACTTCTCAAAAACTAATCCAACCAATTTTCATCGGTTGGAGCTTAGTTTGAGCCTAACTAAATCCTAAATACTAACTCCCTCCATTGTTAGCTAACCGTTGGATTTTGAAAATTCAAAAATTCCAACTTATAATTAATTGAATTATTTTAATCCAAAGACCACTAAACTCACTAACTTTGATCTCTTATGATTATTAAACTTTCCAAAAGACTTAAACTTCTGCACTAGCCTATTCTAGATTCTTAGAACATTATTGAACTTTGGACAATCTCAGTCCATTGTAAACAAGCTTTTAGTCCTAATAAGGACATCATTACAAACTCATTGAAGTATTGCATTACTTTAATAACATTAAAGGTGCTAAGATCCTCCAATTGACCTGTTGACCCTGTTTATGTATTCCATCCCTCTGATTTGTCCTGAAAGTCTGTATAATCTCCGTCTCCAAATTGGTTGTGTGAGGTGCTCCGGCACCAGTTCGCCAATGGAATAGAAGTTGTTCTTCCTATATCAATGGAAATCCTAGCTCTACAACTTCTAACATTAATTGAAGTAGAGGAAGATGGTGCGATGAATGTCATATTAGTAAAATTGTTGAATCTACAAGAAGCTTATGAGAATGCTTATAATGCCTTGACACATCACCAAAGAATAGTATAATGTGGGTTTGACAAGAGGTATGCAATCCCCCTCTTAAGAAAAATGATATGATTTTGAAGTACAGTGAAAGAGCAGCCAATCCAAGTCAACATACAAAGTTTGATGCCTTATGGGAGGGTCCTTTTTATATTTCTCGCTACAAAGAAAATTATGTTTTTGAGTTGGAAAACATGGAAGGTAATCCTTTTGAGATATTGATAAATAGGATCCATCTTAAACATTTCTATTAATAGTTTATCCTTCCTTCTTGTACATAGTAGGTTATTTATGCTTTAAGCTCAATAAGTATCATGAGGTACATTTTCTTTATTGTTAGTCTCTAGTTTTCTTAAGGTTTGAGCCCATGTTTTACCCCATGCATAGCATTTTTTGTTGTCCAACACATTTTAAAATGATCACCCCCCTATTATTGTATCACTTCCTCCTTGTTCCTCATTCAAGTGGCAATTACACAAGGGACAGTCACTGTGAGATGTCCTCATTTGTGACAAGGACAGTCACACATGAGGACATCTCACAGTGACTGTCCCTTGTGTAATTGCCACTTGAATGTATTGCTATTCAACCACATTTATGGGCCCGTTTGGACCATGACACACAGTAGCATCTACAGAGAAGAATATCCCAGGTGTAACAAGTTGTAAGAATATACCAACAGTTCTAAGAAGTTCCCTAGCACGTAGTAGCATCTACAGAGAAGAATATACAACATGAGGGCAGCCACTATAAAGACAACATGATAATGTACACTCATTGTATGTGTACATTATCATGTTGTCTTTACAGTGACTGACCTCATTCAAGTGGCAATTACACAAGGGACAGTCACTGTGAGATGCCCTCATTTGTGACAAGGACAGTCACACATGAGGATATCTCACAGTGACTATCCCTTGTGTAATTGCCACTTGAATGTATTGCTATTCAACCACATTTATGGGCCCATTTGGACCATGGAACACAGTAGCATCTACAGAGAAGAATATCCCAGGTGTAACAAGTTGTAAGAATATACCAACAGTTCTAAGAAGTTCCCTAGCACATAGTAGCATCTTCTAATTGTCTATACCACTTCACAAGGTATTGTTTGCACACATTGTTTTTGGTTCTTTTGATGACCCTTGTTTTGAAATTGCTATTAGGCCTTGTAGTTTATATGTTTTGATTGCTGGAGAGCTTCTAAAGCTAAGCAAGAAGACCATTGCACGAGTTATAGCCGCGCGCTCAGGTTTGAAAATTGTATATTTTTTAATCTAATGTATATTTTAACTAGACTTTTAGCTTATTTTTGCTGTATATTTTAATCTAAAGGGAATCATGGATGTGAACTTGAAAGAATTTTGTACTTAGTTCTTATGGAGAGAATAGTAGTAGTTTACGGTCTAATATCAAATAGAGTTTTCCAATTATAGAAAGTTAATGAATTCTAATAGCTTATATGTTTTGATTGCTGGAGAGCTTCTAGAGCTAAGCAAGAAGACCATTGCACGAGTTATAGCCGCGCGCTTAGGTTTGAAAATTGTATATATTTTAATCTAATGTATATTTTAATCCTTTTGCCATGTCATGTAATATGTCTTGCCTTGTAGCTTATATGTTTTGAAATTGCTGTTAGGCCTTGTAGCTTATATGTTTTGATTGCTAGAGAGCTTCTAGAGCTAAGCAAGAAGACCATTGCACTAGTCGTAGCCGCGCGCTCAAGTATGAAAATTGTATATTTTTTAATCTAATGTATATTTTAACTAGACTTTTAAAATATTAAAGGATTTAACTAGGTCTAAGAAGATTTGTGTACTTTTGACAATTTTGCTTGGTCACTGAAAGTTGTAGACCGAAGTTTTCATAGCCCAATTTTTGCTTCCTGCGAAGAACGATCATGTCAAATAATATAAGTGAAGAACAAAATAGGGAGACAATCGCTAGATTGTGGTCTAACTTGAAAAGAAAAGGTGATGGAAAATGTTATTGTCCCTGCAAAATTTGTAAGGGCTTAAATCGTAGAAGATTGCTAATCAAAACAGTTAAGAGACATTGTAGGGAGAATGGTCACATTGAAGGGGGGCATGACTATCATCCACTGGTAAGTTGTTCGTTATATCATTTTAACAATTTATATACATATGAAATCACTTGATGATGAGTTGAAGATCATGGTTTATTTATGTTAATCAATTTTATATAGGTTGATCTCCCCAGGGAAGTACATGATATGGAGGAACATGGGGGTGCGAATATCCAAGGTGAAGATAATGATCCCATGGAAGATAACGATCATGCGCCAGAAAACACAATTGAAGATGATGGTATAAATACATTGATCCATGACCCATTTAGTCCAAGCGGATCTGATCATGATGATGATGATAGCCTCGATGTACCTCTACTTGAGAAGGCATACGAGCCCCTATACAAAGACTCCCAAACAACTCTTCTCTCTGCTGTATTGTTGTTGTTGAACTTGAAGGTTATGAATGGTTTATCCAACATAACAATGTCACGTATGTTAAGGTATGTCATGTATGTCTTTATAGTTAACAAAGGGTGAATAATGTACCACTAATATTGTTTATATTAACAACTTATATTTTTTGCTGTAGATTGATAGGCGAGTTTTTGTTACCACCATCAAATATTCTACCTCGCTCATATCGAGAATTATCTACTATTATGAAAGATATTGGAATGGAGTATCAAGCAATACATGCTTGTCCTAATGATCTTATTATATATTATAAAGAACATAAATTTGCAACACAATGCCCTGTATGTCATACGAGTAGATATCGAACAGATCGAATAACAAAAAAGGTGCCTCACAAGGTTCTTCGTTACATCCCCATTATTCCACGGATGCAACAATTATTCAAGTGTACTAGCTTGGCACAATTTATGGATTACCATGCACGCAATAGAAGTCAAGATGACATTATTCAAATCCCTATGGATGGTTCGGCATTTATGCACATAGAGGAAAAGTGGAAACGCTTCAAAGAAGAACCTCGTAATCTCAGACTTTCATTGGCAGCGGATGGTGTCAATCCATTTGGAGAGATGAGATCTGTTTGCTCGGTGTGGCCTGTTTTTGTTATCAACAATAACATTCCTCCGTGGATGTCAATAAAGAGGGAGCACATTATGTTGGCAATGATTGTTCCAGGTATTTTATCATTTGATAGTTATTAATTTACATGTACTTACAAATCTTACAGTAAAATGGTCACAATAATTATGTAATGTTACTGTTCATTCAAGTATGTAAATATCAAGTTAAAGATATGAATGTATATATTGAGCCTCTTATTGACGAGTTGGTGGAGTTATGGAACGGTGTCACTATGTATGACGTGTCTAGACCAATAGGATAAAGACAATTTCAATTCCATGCAATACTTGTATGGACAATACATGATGCCCCAGGGCTAACACATTTTTGTGGTATGTTATAGTGAATTCAAGTTGCGCATGATAATTCTAATTATAAAAATCAACATATTTAATAATCCAATTATATCATTATCTTGTAGGTCTTCAAACAAAGGGAAAATTTGCATGTCTAGTTTGTGGTCCAAAGATGAAATCTCGTCATTCAAAAAGTTTAGGAAAGCAGGTGTTTGATGAGTACAGACACTTCCTCCACAGGAATCATAAGCATCGAAGTATGGAAAAACATCTTTTCAATGGGAAAGAAGAGACTACATCAAAGCCACGAAGAATGACACCTCGCCTATGGAAGTTGGAATATAATAGAATTAATCGTCGAGGTAATGTCATTCCACCTAATGGTTTATGTTTGTAATTTATATATTTCTATTGTGATTTTTGTTTACTAATTATGTAATTGATGATCGTGAAGGTCGTCAAGGCACTACTGACAACCTTCCAAAGGGACTAAAAAGCTATCCCAGAAAATTTAGTAGGTTTCCCTACTACGAGGACCTACAAATTGTGCATTTGTTTGATCCTATGCATATTGGAAAGAATATAACAGAGACATTGTGGAAAATACTGGATGGAAGGCGTGACAAAGAAAAAATTGTCAAAATTTGTAATGACATTCATGAATCCAATCATGCACTGAAGAATTTCATTCACTCAAATAGCAATAGAGATCAGATTAATATAAGTGCCCTTCCTTGGTTATTAACGGAGCAGCAAAGTGATGCCATAAAAGAAGTCATACGAAAAATTTGATTTCCCACAGGATTTGCTGCGAACATAAGCAATCTCATATCAAAGAAAAGTGAATTTGGGCCAGGGCTCAAAATGCATGATTGGCATACTTTCATCAAGGTAAGTTATGTTCTTCTGTATTTACAATATATTCATAAACTACGTGTACTATTCATTATGTTATGTTAGAAAATAATGAAATGATTGGTTTATAATTACTGCAGCACATGCTACCTCTATCTCTCCTAGAGCACTTCAACAATAACATCAAACAAATGATATATGATCTTGGAAAATACATGAGGTAAGCAGTAATATCTGTTCAATTTGTTGTATATATTTATTATATTCGCGATTTATTTTTCTTGCTATGTAATCTATTGTATATTATTTTGTAAAGTCTCATATTTATATATTTTTTGTGACTTGAATCTCTTAATGTAGGTGGTTGTCATCTAAAGAAATCCATAAAGAAGATATAAACTATTGGAAGAGAAGAATTCCTCATTTACTGTGTGAAATGCAAAAGTGTCTACCTCCAACTTTTTTCAATGCACAAGAACACTACCTCACACACCAAGTTGAGGAGATTGAATTGTGTGGACCTGCACACACTAGGTCAATGTGGATGGTTGAGAGGCACTTGAAATCTTTGAAGGCTTTGGTTCGACAAAGAGCACATCCTGAGGGTTCTATGGTAGAGGGATACATGGTATACTAGACTATGGTGTACATTACTGAATATCTTCCTAAGTTTGCTTCAAATATCCATGTAGAACGCATTTGGGATCTCGACCCTTTTAAAAAATTCAAAGGGGAGTACTTGATGGGGAAAGGTAGATTGAGGAAAGTGACAGGTAATAAATTATAAGATGTTATTGTAATAAATTATTTCTTAATCTTCAAAATAAATCGGTTGTAAGTCGTCTATTTTTTTTTTGTACAGTTGCTCGAGAGTGGGATGCACTACATTTGTATATTGCAAATAATTTTGATTGGATGACGGTATGGATTGAACGATGTCAACATTCTGGTCACACATTAACATGGGAAGGTGTATCTTCATTGGTTAAAGAAGCTCATTGTAATGGAGATTCTAATGTTACGCAAAGGGAAATAGATTTAGCATATGGTTTAAGAGATTTCCAGGTATGTACAAAATTATTAATCACCCGTATGTTTATCAACTCACGATATAATAATTTTGACATGTTTCACATATTATTGCAGGTTAAACACCACAAGGGTATGTTCTGTAATGGTCAAAAATTTCACGTCAAAGTGTTGGATGACATGAAGAAAACTTGTGATTCTGGAATAACTGCAGTCTTTCAAGTGACTAATATTTCATCTAGAAATGACTTACATCCTCAAGAGTCTAAAAATCAATACTATGGCATTTTGGATGATATACTTGAGTGCAAATTTAGTTCCTTCAAATTAGTACTCTTCGTTGTCAAATGGTACAGGCTACGACTTAATCTAAATGATCCTAATAGAACTGTTATTGAACATGATAATGGATTTACAATGGTTAATACAAGGTCGTTTGAGCTAGTTGGGGATGAGCCCTATGTTCTTCCAAGCCAATGTGAGCAGATATTTTACTCAGAGGTTTCACATAAACCAGGTTGGTCATTTGTTGTTAGACATGAACCGAGAGGAAGGACGATAAAGTATAATGCGATGGAAGAAGAAGATACCGAAGAAGTAGAAGATGATGTAGATGATGATCACGATCGACAATTATTGGATGATGTTCCTGAGATAAATTTTCATGAAGAAGAAGAAGAAGATGATGACGATGATGCTGCTACTGATGATGATGATGAAGATGATGTTGATGTTGATGATGATGATGTTGATGATGACAACAATGACGACAACGACGATGATGATGATGACGATGATGACGAGGATGATGATGATGATGATGATGATGATGATGATGAGGATGATGATGAAATTTAAAGGTATGCCATCAATCCTTAATGTATTTAATATTCATTTCTTGATAGAAATATATTTGTCTTAAATGGTTACATAGTTTATTCATTATCTATTTAAAAGCTACAAGTTTCAACTACAAATAGAATACTGCTAATCTAAATTAACTATTAATCTAAATTAATTAAATAAAACTATTTAAAACACATATTGATGCATGAATGTATTGAGCCTTATTTTCTTTCAGGTCAAAAGCATTTGTAAGTGTTCTCACAACACCAACCAAGAATCTTCATAAGATCACTCTCCTTTATCCAAGCCAACTCCATAACCTATCAGAGTGCACACCAAATCCTTATGCCACCTTAGCATTCTACATCTTTGGAATAATCCCAATGTCCCTCAATCCATCCAATGGATTCATCCAAGCAATCTAATCAACAAACTATCAAATGCTCACAATGCCTCAATAGGCTCCAAACTTGACTTCACCTTAACTAGGTGTTTCCTCCACCTCCACCACACACATCAAACAACTTCAAATAGCAAGTCCCCAAGGTTACTAAGCCCTCAACTCATCAACTGATACAAAAACCCAGTTTTAGCCCTTCAGTAGGCCTACTTCCCTAGCAGGCTTATAATGTGAGCCTGATTTAAGTGTTATAATGTGTACGTTTTAATGTTTTTAATTTTTATGTGATGCTTATGATGGATGTGATTATGATTATGATGTGATTATGCTCACGATAATTGAATTACATTTGTAGGAAATTGAACCCCTTTCAAGAGCATCCCTCATAGTCTCATGGATCGACAGGTATAAGTCAATACACCATATAGAAAGTCTATTTAATACACTTATCAATAGTAAGATTGATGTCTTCTAAGATCTCTCCCATTTGCAGGTACCAGCAAATAGGTATTTTTCAGAAGTGTCTTCCTCGAGTGAGGGAAATATAGGAATAGAAGAGGAAAGTGAGACATGCAGTTTATCTAGAATAGGGAGATTAACTAGAGGTCAAAGGACTAGAAGGAAATTCAATAAACACATGAAATTTTTCCTTGCTCAAGGGGGGTCATGTTCTTATGATGATGAGATGAAAGGCGACATCGAGGTGCCCTTGAGGTACCAACATCTATAGAAACATTGGGTACCCAAGGAACTTCCTCCAATAAACACTGATTTTTGTGTTAATGAGAGGATATATCACATAGCACCATCATCATTACATGGTTTGGGCCTATTTTCTATGGATGGCATAAAGGTGTCTTACAAAAAAGTTTCTGAATTGATGGAGTATGTTGGACCATGTTACGATTACAAAAGTTGGATGCATATTGTTCAATATAAAAAAAGTATGCGTAGGTATGCACTCTCGGCAAATTATATACAACAGCAAGACAATAATCAAAGTAAAAGTGTGGCTATATACATTGATGGAAGGCCAAAAGCAACAGGGAATATTGCGGGTTTTATAAATAGTACACGACCTTGGTCAACTATAAAGCAACCCAATTGCATATTTGAGGCACGCGAGGGAAATCGTGTACTCATCTGTGCGATAAAATCAATACGTGCAGGGGAAGAGCTGCTTATTGATTACAATTTGAACCGCATAGATACAAACGAGGCTACTATCATGGGGGTGGTACATACTATTAAACCAACTTCTAATCAATGACTCCAACATACCATTTAGTTATTAAATTTTTGGCTAACATTTTTATACTTGATCTTTGACACAGGGGCACAATATGGAGCAACCACCTGAAGGTGATGGTGATGATATTCCTAGCTCATCTACACATGAGCAGGTAAAACTCATTGTAATTGTGCAAACTAGATAGAAGCAAAATGTTATTTTTTTTAATGTTATTTTCTTCATTGTTTTGGAGTAATTTTGATAATACTAATACTATTGTTGTCACAGAGGGCCGGTGGTCGGAGAGAGGGAAAGCAACCTGCAGTCCCTCAGGAGTCCCCCCTTGTGGACCCTTTTTTTATTGATTTAGCAGAGACCGATGACCCGATCGGTTCCATTAAAAAGCTGCTAAAGAAAATTGGGAAAGAACTTCTACGTTTGGTATCCATACATCCTCAGACTCAGGAAATAAAAGACAGGGCAGCTGAGTTGTTGCACAATTCTGAAAACTTTAAAGTAAGTATTAATGAAATTTTTAATTATTACAAGAGTTCAATAATGGTTTTTATGTTATGCTCTTTTATGACATTAATTAAAATATGGATGCATTGTCTTTACAGAGTTATTTGCGTAATTTTGAACCCCATTCCCATGATGAGGCCGGTACTGCAAGTGGTTCAGGTAGATCACATGTTCCATTCCCCACTTGTGTTTTCCACTGAATATATATAGGAATGATCATAATCATTGACAATACATGCTCGAACAATCTTTTTTTTTAATGCTCTAACAATCTTGTCCATGCTAGTCCACGCGTTCTATATTTATGCATGCTCTAACAATTTTATTCTTCAGCTCCTTTCCATGATGATATGACAACACCGCCTCCATCCATGACAGCCACAAATGTCTTGCCGACTGCCATGTCAACAACACATAGCCTAAATGCACCAACTGTTGCACCATCTACTGGTACACAAATCCCTCTTTTTCTCTCTTTTGTTATGTGTTTAAGTGTTATGTGTTTACGATGTAGATCCCTTGATTGTGTTTGTGCCATGGGTGCTCTGCACCAATTTATTTCCCTTGAAGTATTATTTCTTGGAGGCATTTGATAATGGTTTTCATTTTTTGCAATAGGAGATGCAACAAGTCCCGATGCAGCATCATTTCCTGGATGTTCCCGTGTTCCTAGTATGGGAACGGTGAAGGATTGCGTATTGATCGTCAGCGACAATGAAGGCATTCCCTTAAAAGTAGCCAAAGTTCCAGGTACTTTAAAGTTATTATTATTCTATAGTGATATAATAGTAATTTAGTTTTTGATCACTCTTCATCGACTAATGATCCCATGATTATTTTGTAGGGAATGATATTTTTTGGCGAAAACTTGGTGACGAGTGTTTACGGATATTCGGGCCCACCCTACGTACATGGTGGAACATTATATCCTAACTAAAACCCCAAACCACTATTTTGATTTCATATCATTGCTAGAATAGTTTTCCTTTTCATCAATTTCTTGAACTATATTAAAGGTAGCTTCTCTTCATTTATGAGTCTAACATGTTTTTTTTTACTTAAAAGGTGGAATAACCAAGATAAAAAGTTGAAGGATGATCTTGTACATAGTATGACCTAGATTTTTGGACCTTGTGCATTCGAGAGAAACAAGCTCCTTGAAAGAGCTGGTTTATGTTTGAAGTATATTAGGGACCAGTACAGGAAATATTTAGAGGTTAACCCTAGGCATGAGCGTCCGCCCTGTGTTCTTGAGGCTGAGTGGCAGGTTTTGATTTTGGATGGAAAGTATAAAGCCGACATGAAAAAAGGAATTACACCAGTAGAGAGTAGAGCAAGGTATGTGATACTTTTGAGAATGTAATTATGTACTAATTAACCTCTAAATTTTTCCTGTACTGGTCTCTAACATATTTCAAACTTTTCATAGATTGCCTGACACATCAAAGGCAACAAAGGCAAGATTAGAAAAGCACGGGACACACAAGCTCGGCTCTGGTGGTTTTTCCAAACTTCAAGCACGAGTTGTAAGTATTAGTAAATGAAAACTTGTATCAATTTTTTTATATATTGCAAGGAAATTTTTTTTGATCAAACAATGCAAGTAAAATTCACCATACTAAGCAAAAATGTAGGGGTCAGAGTTCAATAGATGCCTCACAGAAGAGGACAAGAGAATTGGCTTCCAACAATGCTATAGAGCCGTGGCTGAACGGCTACGAGCTGAAATCAGTGTGCAAGGTTCAAATAATGATGCATCTGAGCCACATGTAAATAAGCTAAATGAAATTTATTTCAAATTGAATACTTTACCAATTAGTCTATTTGATGTTAAGTTCTAATATAAAGTGAGTATATCTTTTTTAAGAAAGCAATGATAACAATGTGTAGGATATTGGAATGCAGCCTGACAATCCTTCTACACAATCTATGCATAATGAAGGTTTGCATGATGTGCATCCTAGTGGTGGAGGTATACATTTGCTATTAAAATTTTTATATGTAATTACAATTGGTGTTTGGATTAATGTAACATTTTGTATAGCAACTGTAGAGGATCGAGGGGTCGGTGCTCATGAGCATGTTGAGGTTGAGTCTAGACAAAATGATGTGGCCAGATCAGGTAATTAAAGAGCGCCACAGTTATGTTCTTTAAAATAATTAAATACTTGTAACAATTATAATTAAATATTTTAAATTTAACTCTTTTATTTGTTATTGTAGAGGACCCCCCTTTGCAGCAGCATAGGAATTTGAGATCATCAAGAACAGAGAACAAAACAACTGATGAGGGGGGTATTGATGATAACACTGATGCTCCTCTTAGAGCTTACATAGAAAAAAAAATTAGAAAGAGAAAAAAGAAATGATTGTCATCTAAATACCTTAATTGATAATGACTGAATTTTATGTCTCAATGAATTTAATTATGTGCTAATGAATGTTCATGAATTATGTGTTTATTTTCATATTGATGAATGTTGCGTGTTAACGAATCTAATGTGTTAATGAATTTTATCATGTGATATTGATTGAATGTTACATTTTATTAATAATTGAAAGAATGAATGAATGTTAGATGTTAACGGGGAATGTAGAGTGATGTTAGGGGGAGGGGGGTGGGGCCAAATGAGCTTCCACCTTCACGTGGTTGGCCCTGTTTAGTAGAGAATATTAAACTATATTCTCGAAACAAAGTGAAGCTCAATAAGATACTAAATGAGTCAAAATGGTTATCAAGGTCCTCTATCCATAAGATACTTGTAGTCAAAATGGTTATTAATAAGATACTTGTAGTCAAAATGGTTATCTAGGTCCTCTATCCATTCCATAAGTTCTTCACCATTCAAACTTCCTCCATAACAAGGAATGTGCTCTAGGTTAGTCATGAAGCCTAGCATGGACTCTTTGTCAGATAGAGCCACTATTTCAGAGCCTTTTCTGTGCATTTCCTTCAAGCACTGTACAGTGTACAGATGTGAAAGGGAGGGAAGACCAGTGTGGAAGTTAGAGTATTTATATCTTATGCTTTGAGAGTTTATTTGGTAGATTCAAGACACCTTATATCAAAGTTATTCCTTTTTCTTATCTGTTGTTCTGTCAAACCCTCATTTTTAGGGTTATTGCATTCAAATGGCCTTAACTTGCAAATAAACCATAGGATATCCTCTGTTCTTTGTAAAATGCAAGTTAAGGGGGTTTATTTTCATATTTTAAAAGCTTTGGAATAGGATACTAAGACAGAGAATTTCGAGAGCAAGCCCTAGGTCAAGAATCTCAATGTTCTTGACTAGGAGTTGATGGATTATGCAAGATCAGAGGGTAGCAGAAAGTAAAGGACCTCAAACCTTGTTGAATCTAGATCTTTAGAGCATGGTGGACATCTTCAAACTCTGATCTTGGTTTCATGCACCCATTTTCAATGCCTTGTTTTGGAACCCACACCCAAAGGCATGCATTAGGTCTGCGGACTCAATAAGGACATTGATATGCTGGAGTGGAGTCAGGGTCTAGGAGTTGGAGGATTTTTAGAACATCAAAAAGGGTACTCAAAAAACATATAAGTTCATAAGGTCCTTTGTCAAATTGAAGAGTTATTGCTGCAGAACAGGTTTTGGAGACCTACTAGAGTCACTAGGTCTATTTGTGATTTTGATGTCTTGGGTTGTTTGGAACACAACCAATGCATGATTCTACATGTTTTAGGGAATCTTAAGAGTTTTCAAATGTTTGATTGGGTTGGCAAAGCCTAGGATCAATAAAGTCTCTTTTGGTAGAAAATCAGGGAACTTGTCCCTAAAAGGAAATTTGGTCTTGGTTGGGATTGAGTCAATAAGGTGTTAGAAGTATCTTGAAACCTTTGAAGTCCCTCTAGTACAGAGATTTTAAACTGGTCTGATAGAATCAAAGGCTAAATTTCTTAGGTGTAACATTTTGGTGTCTTGAAGTGGGTTGGGGCTTAAGACCAAGTTTCTTGCTGACCACTCTGCATCACATTGTCTTGCATGAAATTAGTCATTCTGTATACACTGGTCTAGTGTTGTCAATAGACCCAAATAGTTCAAAGATACTCGAACCAATCAGATGTTTTATGGGGTGCATTTTTGTGTTAGGTAGAAAGGATTCTTCATACAGGTGAAAGTCTCAAACCTTTCCCCACTCCCAAAAAAATATCACTTGTAATGTTATGAGTAGTCATGAGGACTAGACAGATACATTATAATATATGTAATTGCCACTTGAATGTATTGCTATTCAACCACATTTATGGGCCCGTTTGGACCATGGCACACAGTAGCATCTACAAAGAAGAATATCCCAGGTGTAACAAGCTCTAAGAATATACCAATAGTTCTAAGAAGTTCCCTAGCACACAGTAGCATCTACAGAGAAGAATATACAACATGAGGGCAGTCACTGTAAAGACAACATGATAATGTACACTCATTGTATGTGTACATTATCATGTTGTCTTTACAGTGACTGTCCTCATTCAAGTGGCAATTACACAAGGGATAGTCACTGTGAGATGTCCTCATTTGTGACAAGGACAGTCACACATGAGGACATCTCACAGTCACTGTCCCGTGTGTAATTTCCACTTGAATGTATTGTTATTCAACCACATTTATGGGCCCGTTTGGACCACGACACACAGTAGCATCTACAAAGAAGAAGTTTGGTATGCAATGGTCTTGAAACCTCCTGAGAAATTCTTGGTATGCATTTGTGTGGTGCAAAAGCTTCGTTGAAAGAGAAAAAGAAGAAAAGAATAGAAATGATTTTTTTTCTTTTTATGTCATATATTGTAACCAGCTACTTATAACTTGCAAAAATTATTATAACCATTTGAAATTGAAACTTAGTTTAATGTGAAACTGAGAACTGCTTTATTAGAGCTTTCTGTGATTTAGATTCAGACATCAAGAACATTGTTTGCCTAATATTGTGATTAATGTTTATTTATTAATATCTCATACTGACAAACAATTGATAATTGTAGGGAAAATGTCATTGGGGGTCTTTGAGGATCCACCAGAAGCCAAGGAGAAAATGTATTCAAATGCTAAAGATGGTGTAACAGTCCTTACAGCTGTTGAACCTTGTTGTGTAGATCATCTCCGATTCTCCAAGTTCAACAGTACTGTGGTATTCCTTTGGATACTTCTAATGGTAAATTTCAGACATCAAGTTCTTTTCTTATGAAACTACTACATTTGTAATCTGTAGTTTTAAACTTTTAGTTTATAAATGTTCATCAGCTTTAGTTCGTATGCTGCCATTTCAAGTATGATTAATGAAGTTACCTTTATCACAGGATGAAAGTGAGCAGTCAGCATACTGGTACGGAGCTGGCAGCATTGATACGGTGACTAGGGCATCATTTAATGGTGGTATTGTGTTTTCCCGTGTTTAGGGCATCGACCTTTTGAAGCATTGCCTTCATCTTTCTTAAGTCTGAGTTTTAAGTTTGTTTATTTCCATCCTAACTTTCTTTTCCCTCTTCAGTTTTGCAGTACTGTGAAGGTAGTCGCAAGTTAGGGTTGTTTCATTGCATACCCAAAACAATGAAGATGTTATGGTCCACAAAACATTTGTGCTTGAAAGATGAACAAATAAAATTAAACTTCTAAATAACCAAAGCCGCTAACAATAAATTCAACATAGATATGTCCTCATTTCTGGGTATTTTAGCTATGTAACAGCTGAATACCAGATTACATAATAATGACAAAAGAAAAAGAAACCCAACGTACTCAGAAATTGTAGCTATGATTTCGTGGAGGGAATCTCTCTCGGCGCTATTGAAAATACAAATGACAACGTTTCTCTACATTATCATGTTGTCTTTACAGTGACTGTCCCTTGTGTAATTGCCACTTGAAGGAGGACAGTCACTGTAAAGACAACATGATAATGTACACTTACAGAATGAGGACAGTCACTCTAAAGACAACATGATAATGTACACTCACTGTAAGGACAGTCACAAATGAGGACATCTCACAGTGACTGTCCCTTGTGTAATTGCCACTTGAATGTATTTCTATTCAGCCACATTAATGCTTTTCTTCTTCAACAAATGAGCATAGTCACTCTAAAGACAACATGATAATGTACACTTACTATGAGTGTACATTATCATGTTGTCTTTAGAGTGACTATCCTCATTTGTTTGAACTAACACATACATGAGTTAGAAGGATTTCTTTCATCCATTCTAAACCGTTTTGAATGAGTTTACTTTGATTTTGCTGTAACATAGAAGGCCTAATATTCATGGGATGACAATAACTAACTTGTATTATGAAGTACTGACATTGCATAGGCAAAGTTTTGTGGAAAACAGTGTGATCACAGGATAAACTGTGGGAAATTACCTTGAGTTGAATGCTAATGTATAGCAGTGAGTGATCTATCCAAGCAAGGGTGGATTGTTATAATGTGGAACATTGTATAATGTTTGTGAGATGGTGAATCATCCACTAATTTGGATTTGAAGGGTGTAGAATTGGGTGATTGAGAATGCCCTAGTTAAGAAGGGTTTAGAGCCAAGAATTGTGGGTTTGGGTGTTGTAGAGCCCTAGAGGCTAATTCCCTTTGGAATTGTTTGTTTCAAAGTGTAAGAAGACACTGTCCAGGGATTAGGAAGTGTTAGGTGGAATTTATCATATACTTCCTTTGAAATTTGGGTCATTTTTATACATTAAAACCAGAGGTACAGTCATAGAATAGGGTAGGGAAATTCACCAAAAAGTAATTGAAGATGGGTTTTTGTCAAATATAGTGGTGGTGACTACCCTGATGGACATGTATATAAAATGTGGAAGCATACAAAAGGCACACGATTTGTTTGCGGAAACAACTGAAGCAAGGCACGTGAAAGTCTCAGAATCTTGAATCCAAGTCAGTGAAAGCTTTGAAAACCAAATGCATCCTATTAAGTATTGTGGGGAAGCATTCTAAATAACCAAAGCCGCTAACAATAAATTCAACACAGATATGTCCTCATTTCTGGGTATTTTAGCTCTCTAACAGCTGAATACCAGATTACATAATAATGACAAAAGAAAAATAAACCCAACGTACTCAGAAATTGTAGCTGTGATTTCGTGGAGGGAACCTCTCTCAGCGCTGTTGAAAATACAAATGACAACATTTCTCTACATTATCATGTTGTCTTTACAGTGACTGTCCCTTGTGTAATTGCCACTTGAAGGAGGACAGTCACTGTAAAGACAACATGATAATGTACACTTACAGAATGAGGATAGTCACTCTAAAGACAACATGATAATGTACACTCACTGTAAGGATAGTCACAAATGAGGACATCTCACAGTGACTGTCCCTTGTGTGATTGCCACTTGAATGTATTGCTATTCAGCCACATTAATGCTTTTCTTCTTCAACAAATGAGGATAGTCACTCTAAAGACAACATGATAATGTACACTCACTGTGAGTGTACATTATCATGTTGTCTTTAGAGTGACTATCCTCATTTGTTGAAGAAGAAAAGCATTAATGTGGCTGAATAGCAATACATTCAAGTGGCAATCACACAAGGGATAGTCACTGTGAGATGTCCTCATTTGTGACTATCCTTATAGTGAGTGTACATTATCATGTTGTCTTTAGAGTGACTGTCCTCATTTGTTGAAGGAAAAAAGCATTAATGTGGCTGAATAGCAATACATTCAAGTGGCAATCACACAAGGGACAGTCACTGTGAGATGTCCTCATTTGTGACTGTCCTTACAGTGAGTGTACATTATCATGTTGTCTTTAGAGTGACTGTCCTCATTTGTTGAAGGAAAAAAGCATTAATGTGGCTGAATAGCAATACATTCAAGTGGCAATCACACAAGGGACAGTCACTGTGAGATGTCCTCATTTGTGACTGTCCTTACAGTGAGTGTACATTATCATGTTGTCTTTAGAGTGACTGTCCTCATTTGTTGAAGAAGAAAAGCATTAATGTGGCTGAATAGCAATACATTCAAGTGGCAATCACACAAGGGACAGTCACTGTGAGATGTCCTCATTTGTGACTGTCCTTACAGTGAGTGTACATTATCATGTTGTCTTTAGAGTGACTGTCCTCATTTGTTGAAGGAAAAAAGCATTAATGTGGTTCATTAGCAATGTATTAAATAATTTTTTTTTAAAATTCTATCCAGGACCATCTTAGAATATCTACTATTTGTGCATTTAGATATTAACCTAATCAACTTGATTCAAAAGATAGATGGTCATTAACCAGAGAGAGATCGCCATGCATTAAGAAACCTAATTTTTCCAAATCCAATTGTTTCCCTTACCTAAATGCCCTACTATTCTAGGCAAGGTATACCGCTCACCTTGGATGAGAGACTAATTATGGGAATTTCTTTTTTCACCCAGATCGAAAAACCACTGACAAAAATGGAAATGACCAATCAAATAGTAGTCTTATTTTAGTCACTTTGTTTGCATAATAAATTGCTTGCATGGATTATTGTAACTAAAACATAGATTCATGCTCTAATAGCTTCCTTTAGCTCGTTAGACTTAATTCGAATAAAGAAAATTAATGGTACAATCAGTAAAATGTAGTTTTCACCATCGTCAATCTCTACGCACCAAGGTTTTAATATTGAGATTATTTCTTTGTGGTATGCAAGTTGTAAAGGAAATAGAGCCTTCAATAATAAATAGAGCACTCTATTCTTTCTGATCATTTGATTTCTTTATAAGTTTATGATTTGATAATTGCTATTTTTTGATTTTTGTGTATTGTTGATTGGTTAATTGCTATTACCTTTTTCTTTCTTGTTATAAAGAGCTTCTATCAGACTTCACACATGAAACTCTAGATATTTCACACATTCAGATGTAAGCTCTCTTGTTCAGTTTAATCATGAGACCCCTATTACTAGAGTGTTTGGTGCAGAAATAGCCACTTTTATTGTAGAGCATTATTTCTTAAGAATATGTTATCATGTTCCTAATGGAATTGTGCTTAGTATTCAATTCCAAATTAATTTGATTTTCATAAATGTTAAATATAATTGGGTCATTGGTGTATCTGATAGTTGATATGTAGTCACGATGAAGTTAGAAGTTCCAGTGGCTAGAGTTTGTGGCTTTGATACTTCATCCTTGTTGGTTTTTTAGCCTTTCTATATGCCAATAAAAATAAGGTGCATACCTGAAACAAACAAGCAATAATGCAAAGGCTGGTGTGTGAAAATGGAAGTATTCTAGTGATATTAATTTTAAAAATTTCTTTTATTTTTTAAGGTCTTGGATGCCATTGGAGCTACTATAAATTACTAACACTAAAGAAATATTGCATCTGATTATTTTGTTGGAAGTTTGGAACATATTGAACTTTCTCCACTATAACATATATAGCCTGGAGCTTTCATAAAACCATTTTGATAAATAGTCTTGCACATTGCCTGTAAGACACAAACTTTCAGTGCCATAAAAATACACATTGTCCTCAATTAGTAATGTCTCAAATTTTGTACAGAACTTGTTATTTGAGTCTTATATTTCAGAACTGAAGCAAAAATTTCTCCAAAAAAATCAAGATGATCGATCTAGCATAGATTTCAAAAACTGTAGGTAGTTTAACTAATGTGGATGCAATCATATTTTACCACTTTGAATGAACTAGTTTGCATGAAAATTTATATACAACCATCATTGCATTGTGGCTCTTTGTTAGAGACGTAGAATTTTGAAGTTTAAATTATTTTCACAATTTTATCATAACTTGGAGCATTTTTCATACTTAGCTGTGTCACTAGCTTAATGCATATTAATTATTTTGTCTTGTTTTTCTTGCATGGCAGGGAAGCAACAACAACATATAGGGCTGAAGCTTTAGAATTTCAAAAACAATTGAGGCATTTGTAGAATCGGTGTATTTTCTCAGTGGTCAAGCTTCATCTTTGATTCAAGGAAGATGAGCACGGGAGGCAGCAACATCTTCAACAAATGGGCGAAATTGCTAGCAGGAATATGGAGGTATGAAGTAGAGAGATGCTTTGTAATAGAAGGAATCTGTCTTAAGCTAAGTTTGTGTTGGCTAAGAAAATCTCATTTCATAAAAACTTGAATGCCTCTTATGTATACAGTCCTATTTAGTGACACAATATTAGATTCGTAAAAGGTAAGTGTGTTATGAACATTTCTATATGTAACCTTGCAATATTTTCTACTAAGATTTTCACTCTTTAAGGATATTTTGTAAAGTTTATAAGGTCTAAAATTTATAGGCAGGTGTCTCACAACCAAATTATATTACCTTGGATTTTGGACCTATTTTTAGTTGCTTGAGTTGTTGTAGGGTTATAGCACATTATTTTATAGCAATATAAGTAGATGTGTGAATTCTTGTCATGAACCATCCAAATCATTGTAGTCATGCCCTTGCTACATGTAAATCTTAGTTTGGAGGTTTGATCTCGTGTGTTGATGAATGCTTAATGCTATGTTGGAGGTTTGATCTCTTGTGTCGATGAATGCTTAATCTATAGTTTTGATACGTATGATTCTATAGTTGAGATGAATTGTTGAATGTGTTTGAGAACTTTGATTATGCTGCTGTGATAGATTTATGTAGGTTTCCTTGTAATATCACAGTGATAGTTGTAAACATGTATCAATGTTCCTCTGCTAATTTATTGCTACTACTGTTGAGTCTATCTTTATCTGCTGCTGATGAAGGCATTGATTATCTTTCAGATGTATGTCTTTCTGTTGTTGTGTATTTCTTTCCTCTGCTTTTGATGAAATGAACTGCTAAATATATTAATCTTGCTTGCTATTATTATTGTTTGCTTGCTGAAATGAACTCCTAAAGTTAGTGTCTATTATTGTCTTGCTTGCTATTAATTTGATTTCCATTGCTATGGTTCTGAATAGCAAATTGCTACATCTTCTCGACAAATATTTATCACTGTATTAAGGTTATTCTTAGATCTCTTTCTTCTGGTCAAACCCTTTATTAGAAGTTTCTCTTTATTATAATAATTACTATTTCTTTTATGAGGTTTGTATGAAGAACTTGATGTTCTTAAAATGGACATTTCTCTGATTTGTCAATATAATTGCTAATGTGATAGTTTTCAGACAAAGAGACTGTTGCTTTGTCACTTAACCAACTAATTTTTTTTTATAAAAAAAATCATTGTTTTATTAAGTTATTACTTACAAAATGTTCTTGATTGTTCAAGAGTAACTCAGATTGCTGATCTCAATCCTTTGCAAGGGCTCAACTCATAAGATGATTGATGGTCTGTGTTTTAGATAGGAAAATTATGATAGCATTTACGGTCAAGACTGGGGGATGACATTCTTTCAATTTGCAATGCATGTCTTGGGTGCCAAAAGGTCAAGTAAAACTAGAATTCAATGAATTCATGTATTATTATAAATTTTTGAGAAAAGATATAACCGTGCAAGAGTATGCTAATTTGGGTGTTCTTAGACTGGGTGCTATGTATTGATATGAATATTGATTGAAATTGGTTGGCTTGAGCAAAAGCTGTAATGTTTCTTTAAGGTTTATCATAGAATCTACTCTATTGCAATATATAGAACTTATATGATAGTCTTTGAATTGCTGAAGTAATCCATGATTTCTGATTTCTTCCAATCCATTTGAAGTTTATTCTAAGAAGTATTTAGCTAATTTAGCTAGACTTGTGAAAGTTCAATGCCATATATTTTTAAAAATATGGAGCTTATATGATAGCCTACGATTGATAAAGTATATGCCTGATTTATGAACTTTTACCATACATTTGGAATACATCATAACAAAAATGTAAAGCTAGACTGTATTAGTTCAAGTATAGTCTTGGTTTTTCTGTTGTGTCCTAGGTCATGTCATACTTTAGAAGCAACATTTTTATTTATGTACATGAGTACTTGGTGTAGAAGGTTGAACCTTGCCACTCAATTTAGATGAAGTCATTGGTCTGCTACCACTCAACCCCCACCCACATAAGGAAATCAAAATTCATTTATCTTTATTTTTGTTGACTTGTATTATCAACTAGCAAAGCTTGATAAACTTGATGTCGTACCATTTTATGGAAGCTAGCATTTGATAAATTTGTTGATGGTTATGCTGAGTTGTTTGTGTCCTTTATAATGCATGATATTGATCAAATGGGATTTGAATTTGAGTACACAAATGTGCATAGTAAAGTCTAGTGATAGTTTTTAGGCCTTCATCTGGTAAGGGTGGGTAGCTACGAACAAAAGTTAATCATTGTTTTATTTTCCTTTAATTATATGTATAAAACTGAAGGAATCACCATCCTTGGTTTAGCATAGACTACGCATTGGCCTTGAGCTTGTGTCTATCTAATAATGAGTTTGAGCTTATTGTTCTCAAGTTGACATCTTTAGTCTTCGTAATTAGGTCAGATATCGAGGATTAGTGAAAGAGAAGCTTAGGACACCATCTTATACATATATACATATACTGTGAGTGTACATTATCATGTTGTCTTTAGAGTGACTATCCTCATTTGTTGAAGAAGAAAAGCATTAATGTGGCTGAATAGCAATACATTCAAGTGGAAATCACACAAGGGACAGTCACTGTGAGATGTCCTCATTTGTGACTGTCCTTATAGTGAGTGTACATTATCATGTTGTCTTTAGAGTGACTATCCTCATTTGTTGAAGAAGAAAAGCATTAATGTGGCTGAATAGCAATACATTCAAGTGGCAATCACACAAGGGACAGTCACTGTGAGATGTCCTCATTTGTGACTGTCCTTATAGTGAGTGTACATTATCATGTTGTCTTTAGAGTGACTGTCCTCATTTGTTGAAGGAAAAAAGCATTAATGTGGCTGAATAGCAATACATTCAAGTGGCAATCACACAAGGGACAGTCACTGTGAGATGTCCTCATTTGTGACTGTCCTTACAGTGAGTGTACATTATCATGTTGTCTTTAGAGTGACTGTCCTCATTTGTTGAAGGAAAAAAGCATTAATGTGGTTCATTAGCAATGTATTAAATAATTTTTTTTTTAAAATTCTACCCAGGACCGTCGCAATTGCGACGGCCCTCCCAAGAGATGTGATGGCCACGCCGTATTGGCGATGCCCAGGCCCATCGCAGTTGCTTCAGAGGACCGTCGCAATTCTGACGGTCCTCCCAAGACATGCGACGGCGGTGCCGTATTGGCGATGCCCAGGCCCGTCGCAATTGCTTCGAAGGACCGTCATAATTGTGACGCCCTACCGTCGTAATGCGACAGAGGTGCTAAATGGGTGAAGCAGTGACATTGTGACGGCAGGGCATCGCAATTGCAACAGAAACCCATAGACGTCATGATTTGCGACTAAAAAACTATGACGTCTATCACTGTCGCTATAGCGGCACATAGCTGTCGCAATGGTGACACATAGCCATCGCAAAATGGCCCCAAATTTATTAGTGTCTAATGGTGAGCACTGAAAAATCCTCCTACAAGCCATAAACCCACAAACTAGATGTCAGAATATATCATGATGGATGACTAAAATTAGTATAAGTAATATCAAATGTAAACATTGTCTGTACCCATGCTATATTGTTCAAATTAAAACTATGGGATACTTCTTATTATACTCTTGCGACACTATTTTATGATATTGTATCATGCAATACTTTCTTCAATAATGGTGTGATACTCTTGCCTCCTGTGATAGTTTGCACAAGGTTGCATGACATTTCATCCAGGATCGTGCGATACTTTCCTGGACAGCCGTGTAACACTTTGTGGACCCATGAACTATCACACGATGCAGTGTATAACAAGCATGTGATACTTTCAAAGTATCGTATGATGTTTCACATTAGAATAATTTGAAAACTTTAAAAATGTGCTTTAAATGCAATAAATGACTCAAACAACTAGTTTTTTTGAAAACTTATCGGGGCACCATATTGAGGAGGCCGGTTGTGCAACTGACCACACTCGAATCGATGTGTGTGCATGGGAATCATTACTTGTTGAGACATAATCTCTCTCTGATCTCTTGAAGTTCTCAAAATCACAATAAGACAAATGAATTTGAAAATGACCTTTTTACCCCTTATATAGCATTTTGACTTTTTGACCTAATTTTCAAAACATCCCAAAATTTTTCAAAAATAGCACCCCTGGCTAATGTCGACATCTTGGATCCATTTTAGGGATTGAAATCAAAATCAGAGTTCATCTTGATAGTCAAAATTGCATTTTAAAATTTCTCCTTCTTTTGCACAGTTGGCCGACCATTTGAGGCCTGATCCTTCGATCTTAGCTGGGGCATCTTCATTTCTCCATCCCCATCTCTCTCACTCCCCTAGTCTTTCATTCATCTCCTTCACTTCATCTCACTGAGGTTTGACTTCATCTTTATCCTATATCTTTTTCAGTCCAACCTAGTCAAACTGGGGCATATCTTCACTGCTTGATGGTTATCCTATCATCTTTCATCTTCAATTATGATTTTTAGTGATTTGATCATGTTGCTCTTACTCCTACATTCCCTCTACTTGATTTTGATTTCAATTCTGAGGGGGCAATACCTATCAAAATTCAATCCTTGATTCAATTTTATCAAACCTTGCTTGAGATTCTTATCTCTTATCTTAGACTTGACAATTACCTATTTACAGGGGTGTTGGCCTTGTCTTTTTCAATCAGCTTATTTTTGTCCTGATGTGTTCCCATCTATCGAACACATGTCTGGGTTGTTTTTTGATCCCAAATCGATCTCACATTTCAACTTCATTATTTGACTACATGTGATCCCAAATCAATCTCACATTAGTCAAAGAGGGGCAAATGTATGCACCCTAAAATGGTCACCTAGACTTTGGGCCCCATTCTTCAATTTATCAATTTCCTGAATCAATGCTTTGCAATATTTTCAATATTTTCAAATTAAATCAATTTCCTTGATCAAATCCTAATTCTATCATTTATTCGATTACATTCTATGGGTTAACCATTTTATCCTAAGTCTTTATTTAATTAAAAGGAATTCCCTCCCCTTTTATTAAATAAAAAGCCCCCACTTTCCTCTTATCCTAAGTTGCACAAATAAAGCATTATTCCTATTTTATAAAAAGAAGAAAAGGCCTTTTTGTCTCACATGGGGCACAAAAGTCAACACTTCTTTCTCATTGGAGGAGACTTGTGCACATGGATTACTCCCACTTTCAAACTCCACCCTTGATGAAATCTTTTTCCTCTTAATCTCCATGGTCCATTTATCTTTAAAAGGAGAGCTCTTTTCTCATTCAAAGGATCCCCACTCTTGATGCTAATGTTGTGCTACAGGTTTTCTTGGTGACTTTGGAGCTTTGAAGATCTTGTTACATTCTAGTCTTCTTTCTTGCATTTTCATAGCATTTTAGTTTATTTTCCTTTCATGTTCTAGTTTAATCCACATAGTTTAATTAGTAAAGGCTTGTAATACTCTCATTTTCATAACTTAGTTGCATTCTTGCATCCTCATTCTAGCATAGTTTTCATTGCATTTCCATTTTGATTCTTGAGGATATTGGCATTCTTTCCCTTGTCCTTTGAATCTCCCATTGCATGGTTTACTAGCAAGGTTATATGCTTAATAGCTCTAGCTAAGAGCCCTCCAAACACCCTTGCACTCCATGCCTAGGGAGCTCTAGATCAATTTCTCAAGGTTTCCAATCCATGGATTCCCTTGGAAGTAATGACTTAGAGAAGTGCACATTTTGAGTGTACATATATTACTTTTCTTCATATTTTATATAATCAAGTGTACCACAAGTATGAAACCTAGTTGTTATACTTCAAGACTTTACTATTATCATGCATGGGAGGATTTGTTTCAGTATCTCTCTATTTGGATTAGATAAATTAAATGTGATAATAGGAAAGAATGTTATAAGAATTTTATTTTGAAAGGAATATATGTTGTTATATTCTCTACACAATGGCACATGATTTTTTCAATACTATTTTTTTATTGGAGTGGATGTTTGGAAGGTTAAGAGGTTTTCTTGTTGTCCTAGAATATTTGTGATAATACCTTGTGGTTTGTGTTAGTATAGAGAGGTGTGTTGAATTATTTTTGGTCATGTTTATTTCTTTCCTTGGTCTACATTTTACTCTTGTTGGTAGTTGGAGTTGTCATCGATGTCAACCCTTAGCTTTCTCATTGTTGTGAGAGAGTTGATATGCGGTGTTCTTTTAAATTGTTGAAGGCAGGATGTTTTTGTATTATAATACATAAAGTAGATGCTTGTGCAAGTGATTGATGGATGATGGAATTATCTATTATATATTTACACCTACTTGGTCTTGATGTCTACATGTCGTACTTGGTGATGTAGCTATTGTAATGTTTTAGTATTAGTGGTCAATGATGTCATTGTTGTGAGAAGTTTTTGTGTAGTTGTGTTACTAATCAGAGTTGTTGTCATACTAGTATAGCAAGTGTTATAATAATAATGTCCTAATCAAATGAGAGGGGGGGGGGGGGGGTGAATCAGTTGATGCCAATATTAGATACTTTAAAATTATACTTCAAACTTCATTGCTGAAAACAAAGTACTGAACTGAAAAGTAAATGCAACAATAACAAATACCAGATTTGTTCTTGAGGAAAACCTTGTTAAGGGAAAAACCCCAGTAGGGATGGTACCCATAAATATCTACACTATGAGTATAATAACCTTGTTAAGATTTCTTACCCTGTTAGGAGTTGATTATTACAATAGGTAGGTCCTGGTTAAAGGACAAACCCTGTTAGGAGCCTTTTAAAGTGTGATCCCAATTAAGGAATCGACCATGCTAGGAGTCCATCCCTATTAGAGGTAATTACCATGTTAGGGATGTACAATATATCAACTTGATCAAGAGATTTGAGAGTTAAAGCCACCCCCAGGTTCACTAAGCCTCACAACTTCAAGACTGAGATAATTTTGTTTTGAAACTGCTTCCAGTACTTAAACACTACCAAGCAAGCTCCACCTTGCGCCAAAGTGCACAACTACTATTCTTCAAACAATATCCAATGCAGGGCCTCAAGCTCACATTCACCTTTGCATCTTGCATATGCAGTTATTTATTCATTTTTCATACATATTTTCCAAGTATTTTAATCCTTATATACAAGTTACAACAATTATATCTAAGTCGGCCTTCATAGGATAAATCCTATTTACAAAATACAAATGGACCTATGCGAAGATGAAAATAGAACCTCTTACAATGTTACAACATAAAAATTACATCAATTTATCATTTAGATCCATTTCTCTCAAATAACATTATTTGAAATATGTTTTGAGTTGACCTCCAAATAGGTCTTCACCAATACACATGTCATAGATGACATCACTTGTATGATAAAAAATCCATATGATCACAATAAGCTCTCTAGACAGTGTCCAACATGAAGCTATGTTCGCACATCATAACTTAAACAACCATGAGTGCTATCCACAAAGTCCTGCAATCAACTTTGTGAAAAATACAATTTCTGTCTCCTGAGAAATAGTTACTAGTAAATCAGTCATAATTCTATCTGATCAACTCATAAGCATGTGTGATCATGGATGGTGATCCAAGATGTCATGAAGAGTCTCCCTCTAAGTTCACATGTGCTAATTCTTTGTATTGTGTCCATACAATTCTGTGTAACCTATCTGCAAGCTTCTAAACAACTAGTCAATAACATATGTTGACATCAATGAAAAAATCTATCATGAATGCAACACAAAATCATTGTAACATACCTCCAACATTACAGGATACTCCCCCATAGAAATACCATTAGCATTCATGCTAACAATCTCCTCCTTTGGCATTGATGGCAACATAGATAAAAAAAATCTAAGTTCCATAAATACCAAACATGCCTATATTGCATATGTTATTCTCCCCATGCACCAAAATCTTTTCAAATCCTCTTCATTAATCATTAAATCCCCCAAAGGATGATCCTCTCATACTATTTAATTTTCTCATATTGTTTTTCATGTGTCATTCTCTCCCCCATTGACATCAATGCCAAAGGTGTCATTATGTCTCCAAGAGTTCTCAGAAACTCATCTCAAATACATATACTCCCCCATAGGAGAAGAATCAAGCATTCAATCCAGATAATGAAATAGTGGTTTGATATTTTGGACTAATGCAATTTCTGCATTAATTATTCAAGAGTGGGCTAGGGCATGACCCCTAGCATACCTCTCAAATACGTAAATGTATCCTTTGGTAGAGGTTTTGTAAAAATGTATGCTATTTTATCCTTTGTATTCACATATTCTAACTTCACTTCTTTCTTTGCTACCTTATCTCTCAAGAAATGATACTTTATTGCTATATATTTTGTCTTTAAATGCATAACATGGTTCTTGACATATTTATTGTGCTAATATTGTCACAATTGATAGTAACTAAATCTTCAAGACATACTCCAACATCCTTCAACATCTGCTTCATCCATATGATCTATGTACAAATGATTGCTGCTACAACATACTCCGATTCTGTTGGAGACTAAGCAATGCAATCCTACTTCTTGCTAAGCCAAGAAAGAAACCTTTTACCAAGAAAGAATGCTCATCCACTTGTACTATTTCTATCATCTACATTCCCTGCCCAATCAGCATCAGTGAAAGCATGAAATGTAAAGTCTTATGATCTATCATACAATAGACCAAACTCAACTATACCCTTTAGATATTTGAATATCCTTTTTACATCCATAAGGTGAGATTCTTTAGGATTTGCTTGAAATCTTACAATGATTCCAACAACATTAGCAATATCATGTCTAGTATGTGTTAGATGCTAAAGACCTCCAATCATTGATCTATACCTTTTATGTGGTACATTATTTTATTCATCTTCCAAATATAACTTAGTCCCAGTTATCATAGGGGTTCCAACAAGTTTACTATCATCCATGCCAAACTTTTTCAATAGTTCTTTACGATATTTGGTTTGAGATATGAATATCCCTTCTTTACTTTGAATGATCTACAATCCAAGGAAGAATTTCATCTCTACAATCATAGACATTTCAAATTCACTTTTCATCTCATCTGCAAACTTGTTACTCATTTCATCATTTCCTCCAAAGATAATATCATCAACAAAACCTTCAACAATCAAGATACCTTCTTTATTGATTCTTAAGTATAAATTGTTGCCATCATTACCTTTCTTGAATCCCAAATAAATTAGATACTTATCCAATGTTGCATACCAAGCTCTTGGTTCTTGTTTCAATCCATATATTGCCTTCTTCAAACTGCAAACTAGATCTTCATTTCCTGATAAAGGAAATCCATCAGGTTGTTTAATGTATACTTCTTCTTCCAAGTCTTTATTAAGAAAAGATGATTTCACATCCATCTAATATACTTTGAAATCCTTATAAGAAGAAAAAGCTAAAAATAATCTAACTACCTCAATCCTAGAAACACGTGTAAAGGTTTCTTCAAAATCAATTCCTTCTTGTTGTGAGTACCCTTTACATACTAATCTAGCTTTGTTTCTAACAATAATGCCTTATTCATTCATCTTATTTTTGTATACCCACTTGGTACCAATCAGATTTTTGTCTTTAGGCCTTGGAACCAATTCCCAACTGTTGTTCTTATGAATCTGCCCCAGTTCTTCCTTCAAGGCTTTGATCTATGATTCATATCTGCATGCCTCATCTGTGGACTGTGGTTCTACTTGCGAGTTCAAGAAAATTCCATTTATAGTTTGTGACCTTTCTTCTCTGTTATGTAATCTTGTTCTAGTTCCCTTATTGTTGTCACTAACGATCTGATCCTCAGAATGATTTATCAGAACATATTTGGGTGTGTTTTTTTGCTTCAAATCCATACTTATGCCATTTTCAATTACTAAAACATCCTAAGATGCTTCATTCATTTCATTCTCATTTTCTGTTGTCTACATATTGTCCTAATTTTTATTTATAATTTCTAAAGAAATCTCATAGGGATTAAAATCACTATATCTTTCTCTAAATTGAAAATTTTCATCCACTCTCACATTAGCACTTTCAATCAACTTCCTAATTCTTAGATTGTAGCATCTATAAGCTTTACTTCTAGTATAGTAGCCAAGGAATATGCCTTCATCACTTCTAGCATCAAATGTTTCTATATATTCATCTCACTTAATGTAATATTTACTTCCAATTTTTTTGAAATAACTAATAGTTGGTGTCTTACTATACCATAGCTCAAATGGTGTCTTGTATGTACCTTCACAAATTTTTACTCTATTCACTATGTATACTATTGTATTGACTTCTTCTCTCCAATGTCTATGTGGAACCTTTCCTTCTATCAACATGGTTCTTGCAGTATCAAGAACTATTCTATTTCTTCTTTCAACAACTCCATTTTGTTGTGGTGTCCTAGGTGCAAAAGTCTACCTCATAATACCATGCTTCTAACAAAAAGTATTGAATTCATGTGAAGTGAATTCTCCATCTTTGTTTGATCTCAAACACTTTATCTTCAAACCTATCTCATTCTCAAGTTTTGCCTTATAAAACTTAAAGGGTTCAAATGGTTCTAATTTTTCTCTATGAAATCCAAACCACATCATTCTAGAGTAATCATTAGTGAATATGATAAAGTACCTATCTTTGAAGTATGACTTGGTCTGTGTAGGTCCACAAAGATGTTTATGGATTAGTTCCATGTTTCCATTTGCTAAGTATCCTTTTCTTGCAAAAGTGCTTCTTGTTCGCTTTCCCAGATCACACTCTCTACATGTAGTGTTAGCAGGTTTCACAATCTTTTGTAGATCTCTAATATAATTATTGTTAGATGATTTTACCATGTTATCAAAGTTGATATGACAAAAACTTCTATGCCATAACAAATTGTCATCAATCTTTGCAAAAAAACAATTGACCTCGGTAGATTTCTGATAACCTACAACTGATTGAATATCTTGATGCAATGAATGGAAAATTGTAAGAAAATGATTAGAGATCACTGAGCTACTAAAGTGATATGTAAGGAAATTAAATCATTCAATGAATTGTCATTGATGTCAACTAGTTTTGACTGTAATTATCATATCTTTCATATCCATCTCATCTTCATGTAAGTACACATTTCATAACTAGTCAGATCAGTAAATAAAATATTGAATTATCTGTCAATCGGTAGATGAAGTGAAAATTTATTGTTGATAGCTTACCGAGTTGATAATTTGATTGAAAATTTTAAATATATATATCTGGGAGTTTTGGGACCGTAGTATAACTGGAACTAACTGATTCACCCCCCCTCTTAGTTATCTAACAATTGGTATCAGAGCATCCGTTTCTTGGAAGGAAAGTTTAAAGGACTTAAGCTAAAGATCACAAGATGTATAATAGCGATGTGCCAAAGCTAAAAAAAGACAAATTATTGACATGGAAAAGAAGAATGAAGTTGCATATATCTGGAATTGGAGAATCTGCAGTATTCTACCTTAGAAATAATTACATTCAACTGACAATTGGACCTTTGACTGTTGATCAATTGAGAGATAGACATGAACATAATATGAAAATGATAGAGATTTTTGTTTCCTTAACACATGCTAAATTTGAAGATATCAAGACATGTACTTCTGCCAAAGCAATGTGCAAAAAAATTTCACTAGTTCACAGAGGAGATGTGAATGTGATGAGGGCAAGAGTTGAGAGTCTTAGAGGAAAGTTTGATGACATGAAGATAAAAGAAGGAGAAAAAATTTGACAGTATAGTAACCAAATCAAGGATATTTTTAATGATATCTGAGGAGTGGGAGGTGTTATTGATGAAGACACTATTGTGAGTAAAAATCTTAGAACCTTTTTGCATATATATGCTATTAGAATCTCTTCAATTCATGAAATGAGATCAGCCTCGGGTAACACTCTTACACTTGATAGCCTAGTTGGTAAAATGACTACTTTTGAGTTGAATAACTATGATAACAGTATTATTCCAAAAGTTGAATCTGAATTTATGTCATCCTTGAAAATTGGTAAATCAAGTAGTAAACACATGATAAGAAATGTGAGTGACAGTGACAATGATGAGGATGAATTTGATGAACTTGAAGCATTAATGGCTAGGAGACTGCAAAAAGGTAAAGGAAGAGACAAAGGGAAATTACCTTTGGTATGTTTTAATTGTAAAGATATTGGTCACATTGTAGCTAGATGTCCTAACCAAAAAAATAATAACAAAGACAATGAACCGTCCAGTGATAAAACATTTGATAGGGGAGATAACCAAGATCACAAAGGTAACCGATAGTATGACAGAAGAAGTAATCGAGACTACAAAGACAAAGGAAAGAAAGCATGTTACTGTTATCATATTTTTACTCATTTTTTTGGGGACCTAGTTACTAAGTGGGACTACTGTACCCTATTTTGGATTATTAGGTGATCTTTCTTAAATTTGTGTTCATTTCATAGTAAGATACATGAAAGGGAAAAGAAATGATCTACATCTAAAAGCATTACATGTACATGTGCCAATGTCTTAAATGTACTGTACCAAAAGGAAAGAACTAAGGAGATCATTCATCTGAGCTCACACAGGCCATGAGCATAGCCATTTTCAGAATTGCATGAATGAGTACATACATACATGAAATGGTGAACATAGATGCAAGGGTACCAAACATTGCCTGGTAATGGAGTCTTGATCTAGTCATGTCTAGTGTGCTCATGTGATCCTGAACCTGCAGAGAAGAGAAGAAGAGATGGGGGTTAGATCCAATGGATCTAAACAATGTATGGTACCATAATATTTAAAAGCATGCATATATGCACTCAGTCAAACACCTCTAAAAGGGGTTGTGCTCAGGGCATGTGCACTAAGATGTGGCAGGAATGAAAAAGAGATACCATGTTTTCACTATTTTGTTTGTTCCATGTGTAGATACCAAAGAAGATGATTCAATTTTGTTTACCTCATTCAAATAATCAAAGTAATGAGAGGATGGTATTCCTAAAAGACCATCTTTGAAGTATGGTGATTGTCTGTACAACAACAATCTAAAGGTGCTAGAATCCAGATGAATAATGTTTCCGTGTGATGTGGGCTCTCTCGGGAAGACCTCAAATTTCCTTGAGAGAGACCACATCATAGGCCAAGAGCACCCATGATCACCACAAGGGAACAAATGGATGAAGTAGTATTAGTGGGACATTCAAAGATCATAAAGACAAATCAAGGTTACAAGTTCGGAAGTGGAAGATTCAAAGGGGGCATGCATCATCAACATGTTAGATGAAGGTATAGATTTGCATACTAAGGAAAGGTACATTATAGCATACGGCCATTTCAAATCTGCATTCAAATTTAAATGCTATGACATGGGGAGTGCTTTGAACCATAATGAAACATGGTCAAGCACTGGCAAAAAGAGGGCTTGCAGAGTACATTAAATCATCAACATGAAAGGTAAAATAAATAATGGCACCATAATAATGGAATCATAAAATCATACATCAAGGGATCAATCAAAGCATGATACCAAAGATAGGGCATATCATAGCATAGTAATCCAAACAATGATTAAGTCTGCAATACAATGATGTCTAAGCCCACAAATCGAAGCCACATAGAAACAAAGTGTTGTGTATGGAGAATCAATACATCACAATGAAGCTAAATCAATGATCAATTAGACATCCCAAAATAGAGAACTAGTAATATATGATGGAGATCAAAGTAGGGCTCAAATACATTAGGAACTTGAGACATGTGCCATATCAAAAGCTTGATGCATCCAAGTATCACAAAAAAGCAAACAAAGATCAAAATGTTTCAAGGAGGATACAAAATAAATAAGATGCATATCAAAGTGATAGTATAATAGAGATTAAACATGCATGTGACTCTGGTATACAGTGGATGCCATATTTTAAATAAATGCACAAGCTGAGAGCAATAGTTAATGTGTGGAGTTAACAGTAAGCATCAATGCCTATTACCTCACGGGATAAGAACAATGACCGTGTATTGAAGAACCAGTCAAAAGAGAAGAGCCCAAGGCTCACATGTAATGCTAGCATCCATAGCTTGTGGCCTATACAAGTGGCGTAAGTCAACAACCCAATACCACCAAATGGAATATACAACATATTCAAGAGGGCATGGTTGACACACAATCAAACTATGCTACCCAAAGTAGTGAAATAACAAGACATGGCATCCAGCATGAAGATCACGAGATATCTGTTTGACAAATGCAATCAATGTTTTATAAATAGAAAAAACATGATGCCCTTGAGTTCGTATCACAACAACAATGAACAAAGATCAAAATGTTTCTGAGAGATACAAACAAGTATTGATGCTCTCGCTTGCTCACAGTACATCAATGGGTACGGTAGCAAGCCATATCTCATGGTCTATGCAAATCCAAGCCATTCCAAAGAGCATACAACACAGTGGCTCACAATGCCCTAGCCCATGGGTTGTGTATGAAGAAGATGTAGCAAGCTCATGCCCTAGTCTCATACATAGCAATCCGTGAGTCGAAAGCAATGGATCACAGTTCCCTCATTAAACATAATACAATAAGTGTGCCAAGCATTCGAAACTACAAATGCCAGTAAGTATTAAATGTGGTGCCCTAGGGCTATGTATGAAGTGACATAGCATCAAAGATAATGGAGTTGAATGTACAAAAGGATAAACTAGTAAAATAATGCTTCAATATGCAGAGATTCATGCATACAATACAATGCCTTTGAAATACAAAATACACATCAGAGTGCCCTTATCAAATACAAAGAATCAACATCAAGCAATGAATCAAGCAACATGAAGATACCTTATTTCAAGATCTCGGGCCCTCATAAATTTAAATAGTACAAATGGTGCCTTAGATTTCACAATAGAGAATACATCACCGTGCCCTCGAAAATTCAGAGGAAGGGTTAACACAAAATGGAGTGCCAAATGTAATACCAACCTTGACAATGTGATGTTGCGATAGAAAAGGCTGGCTGTTTCTAAAGCCAAACTCAAGGATGGAATGTAGGAGTGCTAGAAGATGAAGTGTCTACCACTAGTAGACTTTCCTCATCCTCGATGAGGGTTTTGGGTCTAGACAATCAATTAATATGTTCTCCCCTTTTTTAGGGTCAAGAATTTATTAATTATTCCTTTTGTGCTAAGTATTTTCTAAAGCATGTGTTTTATTTAAATAATGGGTTATTAAATGTGCTTTCCCCTTGATTGGGTTGAGAGTCATTTATTGACTTAGGAAATAAAAGGTCTAAATCCATGTTTAATTATTGGCATAGGGGTAAGATTTCAAATGTAAAAGTCATTGGAAATTTCTTGTTGTAAATTTTGACGATGGTATTCTATAAACCATTCGTCAGAATACTGTTAGTGCATGACTTGGAGGGGTCAGAGTGGTCTCCTTTTGACCACCTATTCTAGGATTCTATTTTTCCACGACCCCCTATAAAATTAGGAATCTGGCATCCGAGTTTATGAGGCAGCCTCATGGGCCTATTTTGAGGAATTTTTTTACTTTTAGGAGGTTGAGGGTGCTTCAATGCTGATTCTCTTTGCCTCATTTTATATACCTCTCACCTATGTGATTGAGGGAAGTTCTTCATTCTCTCTTTCTTGGAGGTGAATGCTTGTATCTCTGGAGAAGCAAGCTGTATTTTGGCTCCTTTCAATTCAAGACATGGCAATCATCCTTCTTATTCCTACAATTTTGTGAGTTGTTTTGGTGGGTTTTATATCATGTATTGTGATGAAAGTTAGTCCTTTACTTGATATTTTGTTCATTTAGATGCTCATAAGCACTTTTATTTCCTAAAGTATTAATCTGTGTGTATTTGAAACTTTTTAGGGTTGTGGAATTCATTTTCCCTCCTCATTTTCAGCCAACACCTTATTTCTAAGGAAAAAATTAGAGTTAGGGAGAAGTTGTGATGCTCAGGTTATGTTTGGATTCCATTGTGAGTGCTTTTCAGTTTGTGTATCTATTCAATTTGGTGAATCGCCTTGTTTTAGTTTCAATTTCATGCACTCTCTCTCCCTTTTCCTTCAAAGTTCAATTAAGTTTCAAGTGATTCAAGGGGAAGCTGGCCCCTAATTCAGAGGTCTACTCTCGGATAGGTTACCCACAACCTAAGGGTAGTCCCATGTTTCATGGGATTGCTAGGTTCTACACTTAGCCATACTCGGGTGCAATCCCTAGTGACAATAGTTTTTGGTAGGCCTGGTGGGATAGTAATGATTCTTATCATTCATTGAGTTTTTGGTGTGATTATCAGTGCAATCAACCTTTAGAGGTAGTTAGTTCCAAACACCATGGTGACTCTGAGAAAAATCTACTGGTTTAAGCAGTCCAAGTGCTGGTAAGTTCCACAAAATAAGTCCAAGTGATGGTAAGTTTCAGAAAATATCCTTTTTACTAGCTTATTTGATGAGTAAGCATGTCAACTCATAGTGCATATTCTCCCTATCACCCCCATATCATGAGAAATCTACCCATGTGTCATCATTCATGCAATACCAAGCTGGCCAAATAGTAGTATATAGCCAAAATGGCCCACAAAAAGAAAATTTCCAGCATGCACTACCATACCCTCCCACCCAGCATCAAGCATCCTAGAAGCATTCCTATGAACCACCCTATGAGGGCCACCATTAAAATCCTCAGAATTAGTCCTACCCCACTTTAGATAAAAACTCCAATGATTGGTTGGCAAACTTTCAAGAAGAAATGAGCTCTTTCATGAAAGACTATGTGGAGATGAGGGCTCAGAAAGAGGAGCTCTCAAGGCAGTATATGGAAGTAATGGGTCAGAAAGATGAGTTTTCAAGGAAGCTAGAGAGCCAAATGGCAATGTAAGAGAAGATCCATAAGGAAAATATTGAAGAGTATAATTAATTAATAAGGGCCATCTATTTGATAGCTACAAAAAATGAGGAGGATCTCCGAAAAGAGTTGGCAGAAAATGATGAATTTCATGATCATGCACAGGAAACACTTGCTAAACAAATTGCAGAAAAGGATTAGTTGATTAAGGATTTGTTGGCACAAGCACCAAGGAAAGGAGATCAATAATTCATTGCTTTCCCAATGCAAGAAAGGTCACCAGAGACACTAGAGGGTAATGAAAACTTAATGCAGTCTTGGAGACCCTCATGGACCATGTATCCAGGTTTCAAGATGCCAACTCTTCTTAAGGAGGAGATCCAGGAAGATATGCCTCATTCTACTGAAGAGGACCTAGAGGCTTTGTAGACCAGATAGGAGACTCACAAGGTTCAAATCCCAAATTTCTTGCCTGGTATGTCCACAAGCACTTCTATTGAAATTCCAAGCTTTAGGTTTTCTCCTTCAGTTTGGAATCCTAGCCAACAGGGGCCTAACCTAAATGATTTTTTAGAGCCTATTCATGACCCTATCTTAGATCTCCAACCACCCCATTCTATTCCTATAGAAGAGACACGTAAGAGGCTTGACTTCCTAAGTGACAGTGAGCCCATCCCGCAACAGATTTGTAATACCCCAAAAATGGGCTATAGGTTCATTAACCTCCTACATCTTCAAATCGAACGAAATCGACATCAAAGTCCTAACCTAAGGCACATCTACACATTATCGAATCCTAATTGATTTTATTCTAAATTCTACATCGGGGAATATTCCTAACAATATTCCTATTTATCCTAAATATTTTTAATTTAATTATTATTTGGCGATAAATTCTATTTATCCTAAAGTTTGATTAATTGAATATTCTAAATATTTAATTAATTAGATTTAATACTGCCACTTAATTATTTAATTAAATTTAATTAAATTATTCCTAAATTGTATTATTTAATTTTGACAATAAATCTAAAATCTCATTACTAATTGATTAAATTCTTATTTAATTAATTCATGTAAGTTGTCAATATTTAATAATATAGTTTTTGAATAAAGTTTGATTTAATAATTGATTAACCCATAAATCAATTGTTTTAATTCAAAAATTAGTTAAGTTGAGAATAAATCACCTTATTTCTAAATTAATTTATAATTAAATCATGCACAATCAGAAAAGCAGGCAACTAGAAATTAACAATCAATTTTAAAATTAAAACTCAACATCTGATGATGAGTTGAAATTTGATCTAAACTCTATTTTGAGTTAAACACTTCTTTTGAATGATTTTTGTGAGTTAATTATCCCTGATTTCTTGATAAATCGAAAATCAACCTAAATTTATAAAGAGTGATTTATGATTTTTCTCCTGCATCCTCAAAGCCCTAGATTTCTATAAAATCAAGGCTTAGCTCTTCACATTAACATCTCTCGAATTTGCACAATTACTCTGGTGAAATTACATATGAAGAATCAAGCTTTTGCGATAGGCAACTTTGTGAGATCAATTCATAATTCATAGTTTTTGCATTCATAGTTTTTATATCATAGCTTTGCATTCATATTCATTCATAACATTCTTAGATAAATCTGCATATCATTTTCAATCTCAATTTCATTCATTTAGCTTAGATTCATATATTTTTCATATTATTGCATAGAAAATAAAAAAATATAGAATAATCTACATTCATATAGTCTTTCATATTTTGCATCCAAATCCTTCGTTTAGGTGTTGCATTGTCACTGATCTCGATTCCAATATGAGAACATCATACTTGCACCTACTAGAAGGCAGTAAATCACCTGGTTAGCTTAGTTTCAATTATTTGTCAGATTTTGATTTCTGCTAACCTCTAATGTTTTATTGAAGTGTTGTGTCTACAGCTAGGTACAAAATTCACACACAGATCTTTGGTGCCCAATGTGGGGCCTTGAAATGGGTTTCCCTTCTATTCTATCAATTTTCTATCTTTTTCTATCAAAACTATGATTTTTAATTTTCTGTCCGTACTTGCATACATCCCTATATAGATTCTCGCATAAGATTTTTTATCGCATCATGCAAAGTTTTGCTAGTTTTAGCACTTCCTCATGTGGGACTGCATCCTTCGTCACGCGAGACCGTATCCTTCCTCGCGCGAGACTACATCTCCACTCGCATGAGATTTTGCATCTAGAGACACAAAATCTGTAGATTTGTACTTTCAAATTATTAATTTCTAATGCTTACTATTTGCTGTTGATTTGTCTTGATTTTGTACTTTTGGAGGCAGTGTAATACCGAATTATAGATTTTTTGGATGTGTGCTAAATTTTGGATTGTAGAGCATTGGAACTAAGGTATTCTTCTCAATCTGATAATATTTCAATTTGGACTAAAATGAACTCTCATGTGTCAAGCTTGTGTGAATTTTCTTGCTTTCATATCATAGACTTCATTTTGGGCTATAAAATGAACATAGATTTTCTTTTTGCATATCTGTTACACATAGTAAATAGGCCCTATGAACACTATTTGTGGATGATCTCGAGAGAGTGGGCTTCTTTCACTTGTTCACGCATGTGAAGCTCTTCTTGAAGTAGGATCCCCTTGTAGGTAGGGAAGGAACTAAGATTGTCTTGCGTTCTACTAGATTTGTGAGTCTTCAAATTTTGATTGATACATTCTCTCTCCAGAGAGGTTGATAGATCATAAGCGGTTGAAAACATAGATCTTTGTAAGATAATTTCAGTCTTAGTGTGTTGAATTAATCTATTTTCTTTGTTTTGGTTAAAAGTGAAAAGGCTAGAGGACTATGCTCTACTCCCTTTTTGGGGAGTATCAAAAACTCAGATCCTTGAATCTGGAACTAGTCCCCATGTGGTATCTTTTGTGAGTCACCTTTAGAGAGGGTTAATCATAGTCAACATTCCCTTAATTGGGTCAACCATGTGGATGGAACCTTAAGCGATAATAGCCATTTTCACCGTGGTAGCAACAACTACTATATAAATGTCCTTGTGGAAGAAATCTTCATAGGTGTGGTCTCTTATTGGACTGTCAGATCTCCCTAGCAGCTCTTGATTGATTAATTTCTCAGACTGTGTCAAAACCCTAGTACACCTGGATTAGAGTTTGCCCTCTTGAGATCACAAAAATTACAGAGTCAGACCATTACTACAAACCCTAGTGAGGCCAAATTTTTCATTTTCTAGGAATATATGTGTTATTGAAATTTTTTTTGGAACATACACAAGTAGTATTTCTAGGGATTAGCAGAATAAGTCACTATTTCTTGTTCATGTGCAAGGTTTCTTTTGCCCTTGTTCATTATTTTCAGACAATTTCTTGCTTCCCTTGCTTGTTGTTTTGTGTGCTTGATATCTTCTTGGTTACTTGAGATGAAATATTACACAGATCTTCAAAACTGGACAGAGAAAATTTTCATAACAATCTGATACTGAAAAATTGAAAAATTGAAAAATCTAAGAAAAAATCCTTTTCTGGTGTGAGAACTGAATATTCTGTCAGAGAACAGCCATCACTGTATCTCAAAATTTGTGCCTACACTGTCAAAGTTTGTTCTTTTAGCGTGTGAGATTTTAGTTTTCTGAGCATTTCCTCATGCGAGACAACATATTCTCACGTGCAGCCTAGTACTTCCTTGTGTGGGTCAGCATTTTCTCATGCGAGCCTATCCCCAAATTTTCAAAACAACAAGCTTATTCCTATCAGTTGGTCAACTTTCTATCAGATCTAATTTTTTTCTGGGGTCCATATGTCTATTTTCCTCTTGTACACTACTTGAAACTGGATGTCTAGAGTTGAGAAACAAATTTTGGAATCTATCAAACAAGTCATTGTGTCAGAAACAGAGAAGAACCTATAACGAATCCATTCATTTTTCTAAGGTGGTCTCTTGAGTTTGATTTAGCCTTCTAATTTATCGATTTGAGTCTTTTTCATCTTGTGTCAAAATTATCTTCAAATTCAGTCTTCTTACTAAATGGCTAAGTGTTGTGAGCTTGTGTCCACCATTTGCTAGATGTCTACCCACACTATTGTGGCATAGTATCCTTCATTTATGTCTGATCTATTCTTTAATCAATTCAATCTTGACAAGGTTGTGTCATTCGATCTTCTTGAATTAGATCTTTCTTCAGTTGTCTTCATCTTGCTTTTTTGCTTCACTCAAGGTTAATGGTGGAAACTAGAGCTTCCTCACACAAGAAATCTAGAGAAGCACTCAACACTATACCTTTGACTACTCACAAGGGTCCAACTCTTGAGAAACTCTACAATTCTGGTCATTACGAAGATGACAATCTTGGCAATTTTTGATTGAAAACTGGTTACATACCCCATCCATCAACTCACGGAGGTAATCAACAAACTCCACCTTAGTCTATTTTAGGGAGTCCTAAAAATCCTAACATGTCCCACAGAGGGACACAACATGGGTCTCAAGGACCCCATTCTCAACATGGTGCGGATCAAGAACCTACACCTTCTGAAATTGCTCGATATCAAAACAATGATGACTTCAAAAAAATGATGAGGCATTTCTTGAAAGAAGATAGAGAGGCATACTTTCTAGAGTTAGCTCATCAAGGAGCTAAACTTCCTGCAAACTTTAATGTTGAAAATATCATTACGCACAAGGAAGAACCCCTATCACAGTTATGATGAAATAGATGCATGCCATGCAAGTCAAACTTAAAAAACTAGAGAAAGAAAAGGAACCTAAGGAGTTCTCCATGGAGGCCCTATGCCCTTTTCCATTTGATAAAGACTTGTACATGCCACCATTCCCTAAAAGAGTGGAGATGCCTAAATATGATAAATATGATGGAAACTCTGACCCTCAAGATCATGTCAAGGAATTCTATACTCAATCTATGGAGTTCATGCATGAACCAACCTACTTAATGCATCTTTTCCCTCAATCTCTGGGAGGAGCAACCATTCATTGGTTCTCTAGAATGCCTCCTACTATAAAAACTTTTGAGGAGTTAATCAAACTGTTCTATCAACAATACTCCTACAACATTCAACATTCGGTCACCATGATCGACATCTACAATCTGAAACAATATCTAGGAGAACCATTCTTGACATTTCTCAAGAGATGGAGGAAGAAATTTTCTCTATATGCTAGACCCATTCCAGAAACTGAGAAGCTAGAAATCTTCATCAAAAATCTTGTTCCAAAAATCAACTACCCTTTACAAATGCAAAATCATACATCCTTTAATAAGATGGTAGATAATGCGATCAAAATTGAGAAAGTGCTTGTGAAAAAAGGAGATATCACACTTTAAAAGGACAAGTATGAATCTGGATCTAGTTTTAAGGACAAGAACAAAAATTTGAACAAGAATAAGGGTGTCATCATAGATGGCATTGTTGATACTATATGTGTCCCATCCAAGGTACCCGCTTTCAATCTCACTATTGGCACCCAAGCCATCAAAGCTTCTAAAGCTAGAACATCTGAATCTAACAAAAATTCATTTGATTATAGACCTTGGGCTACAGATCCTAACCACAAATTCACCCCTCATGGAGAATCCTTGGAATCTAACATGAAAACTCTATTGGAAAACAAAATCATCTACTTGCCTGAGATAAAAGTCTTTGATCCTGAACCTAAACCGAAATGGTGGAGAGAGAATGATTTCTATGACTTCCATCGTAATAAGGGTCATAAAACTAATAACTATGTTTGCTTGAAACACATCATACAAGACAAAATTGATAATGGAGAAATCATGATTGACTATCATAAGAGAAATAATGGTCGTAAAACATTCACAGAACCATTTTTGAAACATGGTAAAGAAGATTCTTCTTCCTAGCCTAATATAGGTGCTAAAGTCAATTATGCCTACTCTGGAAACAATGTTGTCATCAATATGGCTGAACCATGTCTATTTGAGCATTGGAATGTCATCACAATTATAATAAAAGATAGAGAAAATCAATCAGCTAATGCAGTTACTCGATCAAAAGCTCAAGCACATCTACAAGGACAAACTTCTGATTCATCAAATGTCCCTAAGGTGCCTTTCAATCTTTCATATGCTTCTAAATAGAAGGCTACATCTAAATCTTCAAATCCTAAAGACACAAGGCCTACATCATATAGTATTGTCCAACAACTCCAACATACAAATGGAAAAATCTCCATGTTTGAGTTGCTTCAGATATCTCCAGCTCATAGAGCCATTCTAGACAAATCTCTGCTCAGATCTAATGTTCCTAATAACCTTGATTTAGATAGATGCTAGACTATGGTTGGTCATCTTACATCTCCATAGTATATTTCCTTTTCAAAGGAAGATGATAATTCCTTGAGTCATCCGCATAACCAGCCCTTTCATATTGAAGTCTTGATCCAAAACCATCATGTCAAACGTGTGTTGATAGATGGAGGCACTGGTCTAATTATTTGTTCTTTCAGCTTTATTACACAACTGGGATTTTTAGAAATGGCCATTGATCCTAGAAAGAAGATAACTGTCAAAGCATATGATGAGCAAGAAAGATATTCCAAAGGAACAATTGTCTTACCTATCAGAATAGGTCCTATCATCAGAGATACTATATGTCAAGTTCTTGATCTACCTTTGGCTTATAACATCCTTCTAGGGAGACCCTGGATACATGAAATGAAAGCTATTCCTTCTACATATCATCAATGTTTGAAATTCCCTTATGAAGGAGTAGAAGTGATGATTCCAGCTGATCTATATACAACTTGCAATGCATTGAAAGAAAGTGTTGATAAACTTGTTCCTAATAATAGAGAATCTTCCACTAAGCAACTAGACCTTGCTTCAACATCCAAGATGGAAGACATTGCTAAAGAGGTTAAAATCAAATAAAATGGTATGGGAGAATATACTATAGAGCCAATCTTATAATTGACATCTCTCCCTATCTCGCCTAAGTCTTATGGGAAAACTCTAAAACAGTCTAAAATGGAGTCTAAAGAACCTCTTGAGGCATATAAATGAAATTTTGTTGCAGAACAAGTATCTAAATAGGAGTTTGAAGAGGATGAAGCTATGATTGCATGGACATACAAAGATGAACCTGAATCTCAAGTTGTTCAAACATGTGAATCTAGAACACCGAAGATCCCTTCTAAGTCATATGGCCCAGGGGACAAATTGATCACAAAAATGGGATATAAAGGAAAAGGACCTCTAGGAATATAGGGTAAAGGTCTTCTATCACCTCTTGACCATCATGGCTGAGAAAACAAGGATACAATAGGTCTAGGATATAAGAAGAAGCCTTTCTATCTTAGCAAGAACTCCCCACATGTCTTAGAACATATTGAGCCATCCAAAACAAATCAACTAAAGAGAGAAACAACAAAACAATCTGATAGTGATGATTCAGACACCACTAAAGATCTCATTCCTTATGAGCATTTTCCTAAAGAAATAAAAGACCTCCTTAAAGCTGAAGATGATCCAATAAAAAGAATTAATGTAGTAGAAATACAAGAACCTACTATAGAGCAAGAGATAGTTGCACCACAAGAACCAGCTAGTCTTGAAGACAATCAAATAGATAAGGATGAAGGTGGTAGTTATTCTGAGACAGATTCCCGTGAGTATGAATTCAAATTAGAATCTAAGGGTAACCCTTCTTGGGGTATTCATCCTGACTTTACTCATGTTCTTAAATTTCCTAGAGGCATAGATGATGAATCAAATGACTATGAATGGGGAGACATTCCAGAAGAAGATGAGCTTATCACAGAGAAACATGTTGATGTTATTCACCAATATGCACCTATACCCAATGTAAGTCTAGAGTGAAATGATGAACTTAATGAGTCTGATCCACCAATGGCTGAACTAGACTCCCACAATGACATTGAGCCTATTCATGAATTGAACATTTTAAGTTGTAATATCACCTTTGAACTCAAGTGCCAGGTTAGGACCAATGATGATAGATCCATATCCGTAAACAATATTTCCCAATCTTTCACCACTTTGACTATCCAACATCCTGAACTTCTTGACCAAACCTCTACGAATCTGAGCCAAGGTATTTATACCTTTCCAAATAACTATGCCCTTGCTTGCTACCTCAATGCAGTTGAGCCTATGAGGACTTCCATCAGTGAATGAGCGTTAGCATGATGGAGTCAGACATCAAGTATCTTAGTCAAAAAAATAAGAATAAGAATAAAAAGAAAAGGAGTTCTGAGGGTGAAAACCACTTTGTGGCAGTCTCAGAACCTGCAAAAGTAAAAATAAAAGATGTATCCAAAGGTGAAAACCTCTCTGAGGCACCTAAGGATGAGATATTTGATGTCCTTCTGAGTCATTTACATGATAGATCTCCAGTTATAATTGAGCCCACTAAATCTATCAACTTGGGAACAATAGAAGAACCACAATTGATTCATGTAGCACAATCCTTATCAGAAGAAGAAAAGCAAAAATTTACAATATTCTTAATAGAAAAGAAGATCAATTTTGCATGGAAATATTCAGATATGCCAGGGTTGGATCCTAATCTTATAATGCACCATTTATCTATAGCTCCAAATGTCAAACTTGTTAAGAAGAAATTGAGAAAGATGCATCCACATGTTGCACTCTTGGTCAAAGCTGAGTTAGAGAAGCTACTAAAAGCTAGATTCATCCATGTTATTGACTATGCTAAATGGATCTCTAATACAAATGAGGTCTAGATGGTATGCTACTTATATGTTTAGAATGGGAAGAGTCTCAATGTGCATTAGAGGAAGTCCATGATGGCATTTGTGGGTCACACTCGAACTGTTTAACGCTAGCCTGAAAACTTATTAGGGCTGGGTACTATTGGTTGGAAATGGAGAAAGAGTCTATCAAATTTGCTAAGAACTGTCAAAAGTGCCAAGTACATGGAAACTTAATTCATGCTCTAGGGAGAGATCTAATTCCCTTCACTACATAATGGCCTTTTCACCAATGGGCATTTGATCTTATAGGATCCATACATCCTCATTCATCTAATGGACATACCCATATAATAACAACTACAGACTATTTCATGAAATGGGTAGAAGCAGATCCTTTAACTCAACCAACTAGAAAAAAAATATCTATGTTCATTTTGAACTACATCATATGCCGGTATGGTATTCCACATTCTATAGTCACAGATAATGGTGGACAATTCAAGAACAAAGACTTAGATGATCTATATGCCAAATTCAAGATTACACAACATTGGTCATCTATCTACTATCCTCAAGGGAATGGACAAGAAGAGGCTTCTAATAAGAATCTATTGGAAATCTTGCACCGAACAGTTAATAAAATGGGAAGAGACTGGCATCTCATGATCAATCCAGCTCTCTAAGCCCATAGAACAAGTATTAGGACACCCACTGGTGCTACACCATTCGCTTTAGTTTATGGGTCTGAAGTGGTACTGCCTATTGAGGTTGAAATCCCATCACTAAGAATCAGAATTCATGGTCTAGTAACTGATGATGACTGCAGAGTGTCTAGGTTCCAAGAAATTGAATTACTAGATGAGCGTAGACAAGCAGTGTCTGACCATCTCGGAGTATATTAGAAAAGAATGTCTAGAGGATACAACAAGAAAGTCAGACACAAAGAATTTTAGGTTGGTGATTTAGTCTTGAGAGAGAATCCCAAAAATCAATCACATAGAGAACGCAAGGGGAAGTTTGAACCCAACTAGCTGGGTCCCTTTGTAATTATTGCTACTTTTGGCTCTAGTGCCTATCAACTCTCAATGAATGAAGTTGAACAGCTTCGAGAACCAATCAATGTTCTCCATCTGAAGAAATTCTACGCCTAAGACATTCAATCTTTGCAAATTTTTTTGAAAAATTTATAAAAATCTGAAAAAGTCTTGAAAAAATGAACATCTTGGTGAAAACCTAGCAATGGGCACCTTGATGATTCACAAAAAAATAAAAAAATATCAAAAGTACAAAAAAATTGAAAAAATGAAAAATACAAACAAATGAGAAAAAGAAAAAGTGCCTTGGTGAAAACCTGGAAATAGGTGCCTTGGTAGAAAAAATAGAATCTCTACCAAGATGGTGAAAACTTGGAAAATGGGTGCCACTTGTTCAAAATGCTCCATCTATCAGTGCAATCTTGGTCTTTCCCAGCTTTCAATCTTGCTTTAGTTTGTATGTATCTCCCAGTTTGTTTTTGCATTCCTATTTTCAATAAGTCGGTCCGTATACCAATCAGCTCAAGCATCTATATCCTATCAATGTTCAAACTTGGGGGAAATCAAAGTCATATCGTATGGCCTCCGATGTATCTTAGATGTGTCATATCCAGATAGAGTCCTTTGAAGCTTCATCTGAGTCAGTCAATCAGTCTCCTCTCCAGAAAGGATTTTGCATCGACAACAACGCAATCAAACAATAACACAAACTGAAAACAATCTATGCTTTTACATGATTTTATCTCCTTGTATGCTTATTGATTCGCATTGAGATTTTTGAATATTATGTCCTTTCAAGCTCTTTGATGATGTCCTTTATAGGATTTAGAGAGTGATGACTGGGAGCATAATCTTTTCTTTATTTTCTGCTTGTATGTGAAAATCTAACAACTTTGGAAATTCTAGATTGAAATGGTGTCTGTCTGTAAGAGTCTCTATCTCAAATTGGATGGCCATGAGTACCTCGACCATTGATACCCAAAAAATTTAAGGAAGTTTGATCTAGCAATTGCTTTTCTAGTGAGTTCTTACTCTTTCTGTGAAACATGATCTTACCTAAGGATGTGAACGATAAAGGGTCACTACGGGTAATTCACATTGGAATTAGAATGATCTCTTGACTGCTTGATGTGTTTGTTATGCAAGGCATATTCTGGTCATCACGACATTTATGTTTTGATGCTTATACAAATTGCTATATCAAAATGGACATGATATTCAAGTCATCCTGGCGTTTGCACCTTGGTGCTTATATCTAATTTGACATTCTTAAAATAAAATCAATATTCATTTGTCCATGGTTGTTTGGCCAGTGGATGTTGTATTGATTTATCTAGTTACATAAAAAGTTCAATGACGATAACAAATCGACACATGATCAATGACTAGGTCCTAGGTCTTAGGTTTGCATTTCATTTTGCACTTTTCATATTTGCATGTTCTCACAAATTGCTTGACACTCAAATGATTCTTCAAAAACAAAAATGCTACACATGACACAATGACTGAGCATTGTATGAAGGTCCCTCCAATGAAGTAGCAAGTAGAATCCATTTTTGCGATGAAAATCAAAATTTGAAATCATTTATATTATTAACTGCTTGCATAATCGACCTTCAATCATCACAGAAATCCATTTTTCAACTTAACTGATTTATCTTACATCAAACGATCAAAATTTCAACTTGGTCACCCATGGCCAACTCATGGTTAAACCTAGTCAAACTTGGTCTACAGGACCTCTAAACGATGCAAAACACATTCTTGAACGTGTATAACCACTTCTCAAATCAATTAACATGCTTCTAAACCATATAACACTGACTTTTCTTATCAGATTTCAATTTTCATCCTGAAGGGGACATGGTATTGCACATCATTCAAAGTCCGTAACTCAAATTTACAAATCAAATCTCTCTTAGTAATCAAGACAACAACCACGTCTAGTTGTTGATTCATCTAAAGTCCTCGTCACTTGGGGAAAATCTATTGATCCTTGGGGCATATCAGATTCATCGAGATCCATATCAATCCGGTATCCTAAATCTATATTGTAAACTGTATTAGTTTTTCACAACTATCGGTTCATTAGCGTCATTTCCTTGGTTCTTCATAACTAATGGGTTCACGATGTGATACCAATATGATTCTTTTGAGGACAATCAGGTCTGGAATTGGTCACTCACTTCTTCACAACCATAAGGTTTAGAATCAGGCATTTTGACACTTTTTCGTAATCACCAGTTCATTGTTGCTATAGTTAACATTATCTTGGTCAATCAGAACCTAAAATCTTAAAACTTACATCTTACATCTTGAAATCTTTCAATCGATTTCTATCTTGGAATCGGTTAATGTTTCTATCAAATCAATTTCATACATATATATCAGACATAGACTATTCTTTGAACCACTATGCTTTGCACAGTGAATCAAAGAGGGGTAAAATGTAATACCCCAAAAATGGGCTATAGGTTCATTAACCTCCTACATCTTCAAATTGAAAAAAATCGACATCAAAGTCCTAACCTAAGGCACATCTGCACATTATTGAATCCTAATTGATTTTATTCTAAATTCTGCATCAGGGAATATTCCTAGCAATATTACTATTTATCCTAATTATTTTTAATTTAATTATTATTTGGTGATAAATTCTATTTATCCTAAAGTTGGATTAATTGAATATTATGAATATTTAATTAATTAGATTTAATACTTCCACTTAATTATTTAATTAAATTTAATTAAATTATTCCTAAATTGTATTATTTAATTTTGACAATAAATCTAAAATCTCATTACTAATTGATTAAATTCTTATTTAATTAATTCGTGCCAGTTGTCAATATTTAATAATATAGTTTTTGAATAAAGTTTGATTTAATAATTGATTAACCCATAAATCAATTGTTTTCATTCAAAAATCAGTTAAGTTGAGAATAAATCGCTTTATTTCTAAATTAATTTATAATTAAATCATGCACAATCAGAAAAGCAGACAACTAGAAATTAACAATCAATTTTAAAATTAAAACTCAACATCTGATGATGAGTTGAAATCTGATCTAAACTCTATTTTGAGTTAAACACTGCTTTTGAATGATTTTTGTGAGTTAATTATCTCTGATTTCTTGATAACTCAAAAATCAACCTAAATTTATCAAGAGTGATTTATGGTTTTTCTCCTGCATCCTCAAAGCCCTAGATTTCTATAAAATCAAGGCTCAGCTCTTCACATTAACATCTCTTGAATTTGCACAATGACTTTGGTGAAATTACATATGAAGAATCAAGCTTTTGCGATAGGTGACTTTGTGAGATCAATTCATAATTCATAGTTTTTATATCATAGCTTTGCATTCATATTCATTCATAGCATTCTTACATAAATCTGCATATCATTTTCAATCTAAATTTCATTCATTTAGCTTAGATTCATATAGTTTTCATATTATTGCATAGAAAATATAAAACTATAGAATAATCTGCATTCATATAGTCTTTCATATTTTGCATCCAAATCCTTCATTTAGGTGTTGCATTGTCATTGATCTCGATTCCAATATGAGAACATCATACTCACACCTACTAGAAGGCAGTAAATTGCTTGGTTAGCTTAGTTTCAATTATTTGTCAGATTTTGATTTCTGCTAACCTCTAATGTTTTACTAAAGTGTTGTGTCTACAGCTAGGTACAAAATTCACACACAAGATTAAGCCCTATGAGCCAATTCCTAAGGAGACCCCTACACCTCATAGAATTTTAGGCCACCAGGAAGAGAATGAATCTTGTCTTTTAGGTGCTCTCTTTCATGATGATCATGAGGAACAAGTAGATTTTCTACATGTTGATGAATTAGAGCAGCAATGAGAAGGTCAGGGAGTAAGTGAAGAAGGTGAGATCCTAACTGATTTATTTGAGGAGATGCCTTCTTATATTGAGCAAGATGAGGTAGTGCAAGATTTACTAGTTGAGCTCACTGATTGTGATAAGAAAGAGGATATAGTTGCTAACTTAGGACATCAAGAAGATTTTGACTCTATGATAAATGCTTTATGGTCAGCTCTTATTTGTGTTCCTCATCTTCCTGAAATAGATAATAACATGCATGTTCTTAAGGAAGACTTTTCATTTCAAGAGGTTAATGTTGTTCCAGTTATAGAATCTAAACCTATCTGCAATAAAGTGGTGGATGACTCTCAGGGATCATGTTTCCTAGACAATGAGGAAGAACCAATGATGCAATTTGATAGATTTGATGAGCTATTGGATTTTACAACTGAAGAAGAGGATGATCCTCTAACTACAGAAGAAGAAATGGTATGTGAAGCCATCATGGAGGGGCAGATTTTTTATCATCATGAAAAGGTCATTCATAAGAAACATGTTGAACAAGAAAGGACAATCAGCACACAAAAGCTTGGATTCGTATGCTCAAGGGGGTGTCCTATCAGATATCTAGCTCAGGTGGGGTCAAGTGGGACATGCATACTCAAGGATTCAATGGAGGGTGATGTCAGAAGTCCATTCCTTGGTGACCAGGAGCTTATTCAACCTTATCAGACTCCCTGGGAGGACAACACCTATGATCTAATCAAGGTTAGAAATCTGGACTACCAATTTCAAAAGTTGATATGCTAGGTAGTTCAGTATGTTTTTCCATACTCTCCATGTTGGCACCAAATGTGCAAAGCATAATACCCTGAGGATGGGGAGTTATTTCAATAGTCCAGTCAATGGATTTGTTTGACCAGTTTGTTGATACTGGTTAGAGTAGGGTAGAGTAGAAGTTTTTGTTTTATGTGTTCCCTAAGTGTTTCAACACAAGTTTGCTTTCAACTTTCAGTTTTGAGTTTGGTTTTAGTTAGCAATAAGCCAAAGCAGTCTGTCTCAGGCAGTTAGTTTCAGTTTTGTTGGAGAGAAGGAAGGTTTTTTTGGGAGCCAAGTTTAGTTCTAGATTGAGAGACTCTATGCCCAATGGATTTAAAGGAAATTGTTCCAGGTGCTTAGCAAACAAGCACTCAGTTGAGGTTGCCAGAATGTTATCATATTTTAACTCATTCTTTTGGGGACCTAGTTACTAAGTGGGACTACTGCACTCTAGTTTGGATTATTAGGTGATCTTTCTTAAATTTGTGTTCATTTTATAGTAAGATACACGAAAGGAAAAATAAATGATCTACATCTAAAAGTTTACATGTATATGTGCAAATGTCTTAAATGTATTGTACCAAAAGGAAAGAACTAAGGAGATCATTCATTTGAGCTCACACAAGCTGTGAGCATAGCCATTTTCAGAATTGCATGAATGAGTACAGACATACATGAAATGATGAAAATAAATACAAGGGTACCAGACATTGCCTGGTAATGGACTCTTGATCCAATCATGTCCAATGTGCTCCTAGGATCTTGAACCCGCAGAGAAGAGAAGAAGAGATGGGGGTTAGATCCAATGGATCTAAATAATGTATGGTACCATAATATTTACAAGCATGCATATATGCACTCAGTCAAACACCTCTAAAAGGCGCTATGCTTAGGGCATGTGCACTAAGATGCTATAGGAATGAAAAAGAGACACCATGTGTAGACACCTAAAATTGTCTGTTCACACTAATATTAATTTTTATTAATATTTTCCCTTAACATTATGGTTAATTTTATTAATTGACTATAATTGTTATATTCTTTTATTTATTTAATTAAATTTACTTTAATCAAATAAATTCATTTTCCCTTTGTATTTAAATTTTTAAAAAATACTATAATATATTAAATTAAATTTAATATATTATCCCTCCATTTCCCTTTATAAAATAAATCTTATTTATTTTATTCCTCTACTAGCCTAAAGTTCTTCTAAACCATGATTAAATTAAATTTATTTTAATTTAATTCCTTTTCTCTTTTTCCTATGCATACCTTTTTCTAAATATTCCTCTAATCTTGATTAAAAGGTGGATTACCTCTAAACATGTGCACAATCACCTTTTCCAAGGTGGCCACCTCTCCATCTTTTCTCTCCACCAATCATTTTTAAATTTCTTTTTCCCTCTAAAAGTGAAGTTTGACTTTTGCCACTTCACCTTTTGCCTCTTAATCCTATCCACACATTTCTTTTTGCCTCTTCATCTTTTCCAAACCCTACCTAACCTTTAATCCTAGCCACTCATTCTTTTGCCTCTTAATCTCCATCGTCCAATTCTTTTCATTTTCTATAAAAGGAGGCCTCACTCCTCATTTTAGGCTAATCCTTCTAAAGTTAAAAAATTCTTCTAAGTTCTTATTTCTTCTTAATCTCTTAGCTCTTGCATCTTCTAGCTCATTCTTAATCATTCTAGTTCTAGTTCTTTTCTTTGCATTCTAATCTTATTTTTAATCTAGATCTTGTTGCATCTTTAGCATAGCTTCTTAATCATATTTCATTCATCTTAGATCTTAATCTTGTTACATTATCATTATCATAGTCTTGCATCAATCTTAATCATTTATCATTTGTGAAGCTTGGGACAAGTTTCTCATACTTGCTCTCAACTCCTTCACCATCATCTAGCTTGCTTCCCATAGTTTTGCATTTCATTTGTGTTGGAGAGCATACCCACATAATCTCAAAGAGAAAATCAAACAAGGCTTTGGGTGCCCTTTACTTATTTTGTTGCATTTGACATGACTAACATCTAATGTGGTTTTGTTTGGTGTTTTGGTGTTTTGTATTTGCAGCAAATAGGTCTACATTTTCATTGCATACATTTTGGCACACCCGGTGGGACCCACTTCCCTATTGGATCTACACTTTTGAAGATTTTTGAGTTGAAGATAAAAATCTAGGGTTTTTTGAAAGATTTGATCATATCTTTCGAATGGTTGGGAGTTTGGGTCTGAATTTTTTTTTTGTAGGTGGGGGATCATCATATTATATCTCAGTCTGAAGAACATATTTTTCTAATAATTTTTCAAGAGTTATAATTTTTTTATGATTTTCAATGAAAATTCATTTCTAGTTGCAAATCTCCATATTTTGCAGAAATTTTTACATTTGTGGAAAGGTATGAGAATTTTACACAGGGTACATTCTTTGTGTTTTTTATTTTGATGCATGAATAGGGCTCAAAAAGTTAATCTTTGAAAGCTGGTCTATTTTGATAAATCAGGTTCTTAGGGCACAAATTAAGGAATTTTTCCAAAATATTTACATTTTTGGAAAGCTCTCTATTTTTTAGCTGGGGTCTTTGTTTTGCATTTTAATTTTTGTGGCCGAAATCATAGAGAAAATATCAAATCTTGTTGACTAGGTCAAATGCAAAAAAATAAAAATGTTGTGATGAGTTTTGCATTTTATTTGCACATTGATCAATGCATGATTGGATTTTATTGAAAATCTCTAATATTTTATGTCTTCTAACAATGGTTTTGTAAAATGTTTGACCAAGATTAAGACATTTTGAGACTGCTAATCAATTTTTTTTGTAGGACGTTGTTTGAAGATCTTGAAAAGATTTGAGACTACTAATTCATTGGTTTTGTAGGTTGCCTTGGAGGTTCAAGAAAACATTGTGTCTAGCTTAAGTTTATTTTTATAGGCACCTAGTTTAATTAGTAAGGTTCATTTCTTTTGATTTCATTGGGTAGTAGGAGAGTATGCTCTTTCCTCTTTAAGGGGAAATCAAAAATCTTGACCTACTTAATTTGGTCATTAGAAAGGAATCTTGGGTAAATGAACATGTGCTTGATGTGTTTGGGAGAAACTATGGAGTAGGAGAGTATTCTCTTTTCCTTATGGAAAACCAAAAAACTTGACCTCCATTAGCTATCCATCTTACTTTTCTTGCATTTACCTTTAGAGGGCCTGCCAAGAGAGTAATCTTTTGGGAATGACCTAAATGGAGAACAAGAAAACCCAGCTACTCCACCCCACTATAATCAAATTCTTCCTTCAATCCAAAGAGAGGGAAGACATGACTATTTCTACTTCTAATGTTTCTTCATGTGTAGGGCCTAGTTGCCTAACTCTTGCTAAGCAAGACTACATTTGATTGGGCACTTGTTTAAAAGGGAAGTACATTCATCTAGTATAGGGCCAAGAGGTCTTAATCTTGCTTGTGAGACTATACTTTTTGGATGCTTTTAGAGCTATAGGCCTTAATTCTGCTTGCAGAACTACAGGGGATAGTCATGAACGGAGGACCTTAATAGACACCTAAGGACTTAGAGGCCAACCATTTTAGCCATGTGACTTCCTTTGTGCAAGGATTGATCCAAGTGGACTTACCCAGATCACCCCAAGATACTCACCATATGTGTTCCCTTGGATGCTAAAGCTTGAATATGGCAATATGGAAAGACATGCGCCATGAGAATTGTTCTTTTCCAATTGATCCATAACTTCCATAGTCCTAGGAAAGGCCATTCAACCACTTAATTGTGGGGCTAAGAGCATCAAGTTGTGAGCAAAGGTTGGAACACCCCCCTTTTGACCTTAGGTAGAATGTGCTTGATATATCTTAAATTGTGTTGAGACTTGTGAAAATCTTTTTGAACATGCACATTGCACTATTGCTTTCTATATTCTAATTTAATCCATATGTCTCCTATCATCCAAATCAATCACATCATCCATTCAACTTGACTTCAAAAATCCCTAATCTATCCTTCTGTTTCATCCATTCTTAATCCAAGTCTTATCCACACCATCTTCCGATCTTCCACTTTTGGCTTAGGAGCACCATCATAATCTTGGCCTCTAATCATCTTAAAAATCAAATCAAATCCAACTTTGAGGCCCTGCCCTCACAAATCCAAAATCAAATCAATCAAAATTCTTGAGGCATTTCCCTCTAAATCAATCAAATCCATCATCTAATCATATCAAAATATCCTTGAGGCCCTGCCCTTTTAAATCAAAGTCCAAACTTGCTCCTAGTCCTAAGTTCATATTTCTTCTATCATCAAATATTTCACTCTTAATTCAAATATTCCTCTATATCATCTTCCTCTAATCCAATCCAAAATCTCTAATTCAATCATCATGAACATGGATTGGTTTCACAAAATGGTTGAGGAATCCAAAGTGCCAAACCCTAATCCTCAAGCTATACCTCCAATCCAACCCACCTACCAAATCAATCCTCAATTCATATCTAATCCCAATCCATATCACATTTCTTATCCTTCATCTACCTTTGACAAGGGAAATCAACCTCATTATCCTCCATCCATACATAATTCCCTCCATCACCCCTATCATTCCTCTCACATGCTTAACCTTTCCCAAGAATTGGAAGATCTTAGAAATACCATCCTTAGCTTACAAAATGAACGTAAAAATAAAATCTTTGAAGACACATGTCCTCCCCCCTTTCTCCAAATCCATAATCCTCATCCACCATCAATGCCCAATCCTCCACCTAATTTTCAAACTCCACATAATCCTAATCCTCCAAAGCTTCACAATCACCCAAATCTAGACAATACACTACCCTTTCAAACCCTCTTGATGTCATATTCCACCTACTTGTTGAAAAAAATATGATGGTTTTTCCAAACACTATTCCCTTTGATGGGAGTCAACCCAAACCTTCTTGGTATAATGAAAATGAATACTATGATTATCATTGCATCAAGGGTCATGATATCAAGAAATGCTTAAAGTTTAAAATTTGTGTCCAAGACCTCATTGACAAAGGAGAGATTGAAGTTGAAGATGCTAACCCCTCCATCACATCACCCTCACAAGTCCACACATGTCATGACATTGTCCCAAAGCATGATAACAAAGATTCCTCTCATCCTCTAGATCCAAACATTCCTCCACTCCTTGATCCCCTTATTTTTCAAAATCCACATATCCCTCTTGATCCACCTCATGATGCCATTCCTAATCAAGATTAGGTAATTCCTTCCATTACATTACACAATATACTTCCATCTCGATATCGTACCATCCCTTCCACTCCACCACATATTCCTCTCCAAATTCAAGATCAAAGTACCCCTTCATCTCCATGTCATGATTCCAATCCCTCTCAAGATCACGCTATTCCCCCTAATTCCCCTCATGATCCTAATCCTCCACAAGATCCCACTCTCCTTCTTGATCCTCCATTGCAAGATCCTAATCCTTCACAAGATCATATTCCTCAACAAGCTCTTATGATTCCTATTAAGGAGCCTCTCAAGGACAAAGGAAACCATACACTTGATGGCCTTGGTGATACCACTCACTCTAAAGATGCTCATATCCCTCCTACACCTTATATACCTCCATTAAAGCCTAAACATATTCCTTCATTATCTTCCAAATCCATCTTGGGCCCCTATATCCCTAAAGGAAATCCTTCATCTCGTCCATCTATTTTGGGCCCTTATATCACAATGCTAAAGCCTTCATCTCGTCCTTCCATTTTGGGCCCTTATATCACAATGCTAAACCCTTCATCCCTTCCATCCATTTTAGGTCCTTATATTCCTCCATCCACTATACCTCTCACCCCAAGCTCATCATTTATTTCTTCCACCATACCTAAAGATCAACAAAGACATACATCCTTGAGAGATTTCTATCCATCCATCTATCAAAACCCGTTATATGAGCCTCATTCATCCATAATTCCTAAGTCTTTTGGAAGCAATTTGGATGCACAACATAAAAATTAGAAATACAAGAATCCACTTACATATAAAGATCACCATGTCCTATCTAATCGACATGTGACTACAAGGAAAAGGGAAATAATCAAGAGACCACAAGGGTCCTCCAAGGAAAAAATAAAATCAAAGAAAATATGGGTTCCTAAATCCATCATGGAAGAATTGTGGTCAAAAGCACATAAACGTAAAGAAAAATCAAAAGCTATGTGGATTCCCAAGTCCCTCTTAAAGACTAGAATATAAAAGAAAAATCAACGTTGACATTCAAGCTTCCAAAGACTTCCACTCCATATTCTTCCAAATATCTTCCATTCTCTCCTCCATCTATTTTGGGTCCTTGTTTCCCAAAATCCACATCACTTCCTACATCAAAACCTCATGCTAGACAATCCATTCTCCCTTCACCTATACACTACCTTTCAAGGAGTGTGTTGATGTTGATCTTGCCATCATTTCCACCCACTCCCACACAAACCATTCAATACCCTATCCAATATCCAAGTCCTATATCTATTCCCTATCCTTCCATATCATATCCGTCCATTCCTCTTACCCCATCATATGCATAAATCCTTAGCCATCATCTCCCTTATCCTCCATATATTTCCCCTACCATCACTATTATGAGTATCTTTGAGCTTACCTTTCAGCGGCCTGGGCCAATCATAGCATATCTTTCTAAAGGAACTGTTGTCACTAGGGATTGCACCCGAGTATGGCTAAGTGTAAAACCTAGCAATCTCATGAAACATGGGACTACTCTCAGGTTGTGGGTAACCTATCCAAGAATAGACGTATGGATTAGGGGCTAGCTTCCCCTTGAATCACCTAAAACTTGAACTAAACTTTGAAGGAAAAGGGAGAGAGAGTGCATGAAACTGAATATAAAACTAAGTGATTCACCAAACTTTGATAGATCCACAAACTGAATCAAGACTCACAATGATACTTAAAATAACCTGGTAAGTTACAACTTGACTCTATCATCCTGATATCTTGAAATAAAGAGGTACTTGAATTAAACAAGGGAAAAATTCAACAACTTAAAACCCAGACATACATAGATTAGAACAACAATAACATAACACCTTCCTAAACATTCAACTCGAACAAACATGCAAAGCAAAGGATAACAGAATCACAATGGCTTTGACATGAATTCCAAATAGAAACATCAAGAAAATAATAGAGATGAGAAGGAATACTACTTTATTCTTAGTGAAAGGAGCCAAGTACATCAATTTGCTTCTCTAGAGCTACAAGCTTTCACCTCCAAGAAAGAGGGAAGAAGAACTAACCTCAATCACAAAAGTGAGAGGTATAAAAAGAAAACCCAAGGAATCTGCATCATGACCCACACCTCCTAAAGATCGAAAATAACTGCATATAGGGCTATAAAAGCTTCATAAATCTGGATGCTAGACTCTTGAGATTCTAGGGGGGTGAGGAAAGTGGGACCCCTAAAAATAGCTACTCAAAGAAGACTAATCTATCCACTAAGTCATGCTCCATAAATGATATTTGACAATGGTTTATAACAACACCACTTGTCAATATCTTACAATAAAGAATGAGCCATGACTTTTACAATTAAAATCTTAACCCCCTATACCAAAATCAATCATGGATTTAACCTTTTATCTCCTAAGTCAATAAATGACTCTCGACCTAATTAAGGGGAAAGCCATCTAATAACTCAATATTTACACCATGCTTTGATATTACATTGGCATCAAAACTAAAAACAATATATTAACCCTTAAAAAAGGATCAATATATTAATAGCCCTATATCAAAATCAAAACCTAAGAAAAAGGGATAATAAATCCTCAACCCTAGAAAAAGGGGAGAAAACCTTTAATTAACCATTTACAAAACCCTTTCACGAAGGAAACACTGCTGGCACTTCAACTTCTACATTCGACACTTGGCAAGTTTCCAATCTCTGCACTGACACTCCTCCTTGATCTCTGAGTTTGGATTTTGGAAATAGCTAGCCCTCTCTATTCATGGCATCATTGTAGAAGGTAAGCATTGTATTTGGAATTTCACTCTGCAATTGGTATTAATATAATAGCATCTCTGGTAATTTTGAGGGCTTTCTGTTGTGCTCTGTATTTATTTTTTGTAAGAAACTAGGGCACCATCATGTTTTTGTATTCGTTTCTCTGCATTTGATTCATTGGACCGTGATGGTATTTCTATATTTTGATTCATTGGTTTGTGCCTTGATTGAGGCCTCTATGCATTTAATTCCATGGTCATTTGATAAGTATTAATGTTCACATCTTAGGGCATCATGTATGTTCACTACTATGTTGGATTCTTCCTTTTAGGGACTGTGAGTTCCACTCGCAAATTGTTGTTATTTGAATGCTTCTAGGCCCATGAACTTCTTGGGGCATCAATAATTTGTGTATTTGGAACACCATGTCATATTGTGTTGCATCTACTATTCAAGGCATTGCACTCTGCATTTGATATTCTCTTATTGCTATCTGCTCCATTGGTAAACTGAGGGCATCACTGATGGCACTTATTTTGTATTGCACTACATGTCAAACCTATTGTTTCACTCCTTATGCCATGAGTTGTATTTGACACCAGGGCACTGACGGCATTAATATCTACATTTACAATTGATTTATTTATTGATTCACTCATTGAATCAGGCTGTGAGCATAGCATCGATGGTATTGTTTCTTGATTGCACATTTTGTGATCAATTATGACCTCATCATCGATGTATATGAACTTATTGCTTGCTGTGTGAGGTGACATTGGTGTGCTAGATAGGATGCCCTAGATTCAATCACTGCATTTCATGTTCATTGAGGCCCATGAACTTAGGTAGCATCTGAGCTCGCCATTGGCATGTAATGTGTGAGTTTTTTGGTGCTTGTTTACTTGTGATTTGGGGTGGCACCCTGTTTATGATCTTGTAATTGGTGGCCTACGAGCTAGAGCATTATATTTTGTTTGTACTCTCTGTTGTCACTTATAGTTTGTCCATGAGCCTTGGATGTTTTTATATCCTTGGTGAAGACTCGTGTTCTTAGGGCATCACCGTTCTTCATTCTGACAGCCTGTGAGCTTTGTATCCTAGCATTTTTATGAGCTTCATTGGTTACCTATTGAATCCCGTGAGCTTGGGCACCACATTCCATGTTTTGGTCACTGTACCTTCCATGATTGCTCTAGTTCACCATTTGTGATTAGCACCATAATCTATCTTGAGCTAGAAATATATCTGGATATGTTGACTCACAATTTATACAGGCAGTGAGATATAGGGCGTCAATGCTTGCTTGGAAGATTTGTATCACTCTAGTATCATGCCTATATTTTATGACATGATGCCTTGCTATTTATTTCTATCTAAATGGATTCACTATTATATTTCATTGTTGGTGTTTACAATTGTTGCTTTTATTGGACTCATGTTGTTACATTCAAGGCATCATTTCACTGGTTTTAACCATATTATGGAGGCATCATGCTTGCATCCTAGTGACCCAAACATGCTTTGAATATGTATTGTTTACTATTTTGATGCTTGCTAAATATTTAAGGCTACTCCATTGCATGAGGCTCATATCTCTCTGGCACTATAGTTACTCTATTACTTGCAGCTTCCTTCTAAATGTAGATTTGATGCTTCCATCTCTGTTCTACCTTGACTGATTCATTTGTTGTCATGATTTTGTATGCACATGGATGTGTGTTCACTACCTAGAGCCTGTGAACTAGATCTCAAGGATGCTTCTCATGTCTGATTTCTCTTTAGAGACACACTTCCTCTAGCTCGTGGACTTTGTAGTTTGATTTTTGGGCATGTGCTATTACAACATTGTTTATGAGATATCAATGTTATTATATTGGTACCATCTGCCTATGTTGAGATGCCTTGCTATGATATGATCTCCGCTATTTTACATCTTCTTTGTTTGGCCTTAATATGCAGGTTAAAACATACTCATGCTATATGATAGTGAAATAGAAATATGCAGATTCAAATACCTTTATTTTTGACATGTTGATGTATGCCTCTTAGGCTGCTCACTATTTGATTCACTATTATCTCTGTGCCAGTGCTTTGTTGCTAGTGCTTCACTTGATATGTATCTATGGTTCTTGAGTGTCTCACTTACTGAATGTTTCCTAATTCATCATGGGTGCTCTTACCCTGTGATGCAGCCACTGCCAAGGAAATGAGGTTTTCCTAGCATCGACTACATCAGAGGTCGAGAGCATTCATCTGTACATGGAACAAACACATTAGTAAAAAACAATGACATTTCTTTATTTTCAGAGCCTCCTTTATGCACATGCCCTGAGCACAACCTGTGCCAGAGGTGTGTAGCTGAGTGCATGTATGCATGCTTGTAGATAGGTACTATGATACCAAGCATTGTTTAGATCCAATGGATATAACCCACCTATCTTCTCTTATCTATAGGTTTAGGATCACAGGAGCACACTGGGAACACCATGGAGATAGACTCATTACTAGGCAATGTTTGGTACCCCTATAATATTTATGCTCCTTATATGTATATTTGCACTCATTTATTCAATTCTAGCAATGGCTATGCTCACAGCATGTGTGAGCTCAGATAGATGTTCTTTTTATTTATTTTCCTCTTGTCCATCATGCTTAACATTGATATATGCACATGTAAACTTAGGTGCAGTAATTTATCTCCTTTCCCTTGATGTAATTTGCAAATGAAATGAATGCAAAAATAAGCAAGATCACCTAATAACACAAACTAGGGTACATTAGCTCATCTAGTAGTTAGGTCACCAAAGGGGAGTAAAATAATGGTAACATTCTAATGACCTCTATGGAGTGCTGGCCTTCTGAGCATCCTAGCCAGTTGTCTTATAGATCCATTGGGCATAGAGTTATTAAGCCACAAAAATGAACTTGGCTCCCAACCAAAACAACCTCCTCCTCTTCAACAAAATTGAAGCTGACTGCCCGAGAAGACTGATTAGACTTATTGCTAACCCAACCCAATTGAAAACTAAAAGCAAACTCGTGCTGAAGCACTTAGGGAACATAGAAAGAAAAAATTCTACCCTACCCTACTCTAACTAGTATCAGCAAACTGGTTAAACAAATCCATTAACTAGATTGTTGAAATAACTTCCCATTCTCCTTAGGGTATTATATTTTTCATATTTGATGCCAACAAAGAGAATATGGAACACAAAAATGTCTTGAACTGTCTAGCATATCTACTTTTGAATTTGGTGTACTAGACTACTAACCTCAATTAGATCATAGGTGTTGTCCTTCCAAGGAGTCTGATGAGGCTGAATAAGCTCTTGGTCACCAAGGAGTGGACTCTTGACATCACCCTACATTAAATCATTAAGTGTAGATGCCTTGCTTGACCCCACTTGGGCTAGATATCTGATAGGGCACCCCCTAGAGAGCATAAAACTAGGCCTCTCCTGCTACTCAGTATACATCTTACAAATATCTTCAGCATGTTGATCAAAATTCTACCCCTCCATGATAGTCTACCATAATATTTCTTCTTTTATAGTTAGAGGATCATCCTCTTCATCAGTTGGAATATCCAATAGTTCATCAAAGCTATCCAACTATCTTAGGTCTTTAACCATAACTAGCCCCTCCTCATGGTCCAAGAAACAAGATTCTTGAGATTCATCCACCATTTTATTGCAAATAGGTACTGTTACTGATTCTACAGTTGGAACAACATTAACCTCCTAAAATACAAAATCTTTCTCAAGAATATGCAAGTTATTATCCTTTTTAGGAGGATGAGGAACATCAACAAGAGTTGAGCAGAAAGCATCGATTATTAAATCAAAATCATCTTGTTGTTCTAAGTTAGCAACAACTGTATCATTTTTCTTATCATAATTAGAGAGCTTAGCTAGTAAATCTTGCACTACTTCATCTTGCTCAATATAAGAAGGCATTTCCTCAAATAAATCAGTTAGGATCTCACCTTCTGCACTTCTTGATCCTTGTCTAGCTACTCTAATCTATCATCATATAATAAATCTACTTTTTCCTCATGATCATCATGAAAAGGTACACCCAAAAGACATAATTCATTCTCTTTTTGGTGGGCTAAACTATTAGGAGGTGTAGGGGGCCCTTTAGGAAGTGGCTTATAGGGCTTTATTTGCTGTAGGATGGGCTCACTATCATTTAGGAAGTCAAAAATTTTAGGTGTCTCATCTATAGAAATAGAATGGAGTGGCTAAGAAACTAAGATGGGGTCATGAATAGGCTCTAAAAATGCATGGAGGTTAGGCTCCTGTTGACTAAGATTCTGAACTGAAGGAGAAATCCTAAAGCTTGGAATTTCAATAGAGGTGCTAGTGGACTTACCAAGCAAGAAATTTGGGATTTGAACCTTGTAAGTTTCCTGTCTGGTCTGCAAAGCTTCTAGGTTCTCTTCAGCAGCATGAGGCATCTCCTTCTGGATCTCCTCCTTAAAAAGAGCTGGCATCTCGTAACTCAGATACAAGGTCCATGAGGGTCTCCAAGATTGCATTAAGCCTTTATTGCCTTCCTCTGGTGATCTTTCTTGCATTGGGGTAGAAAAAACTTCTTGATCCTCTTGCCTTGGTGCTTGTGCCAATAGATTCTTAATCAATTGATCCTTTTCTGCAATATTATTGGCAAGTGTCTCCTGCTCATGATCATGAAATTCATCCTTTTCTGCTAACTATTTTTAGAGGTCCTCCTTATTCTTTGTAGCTATCAAGTAGATGGTCCTTATGAATTCTTGATGGTCCTCTAGACTCTTCATATAAACCTTCTCTTGTGTCAAGATTAGATGGTTCTTCTCTTCAAGGATTTACTCATGAATTGCTATCTGGTTATGCAGCTGCCTTGAGAGCTCCTCTTTCTAAGACTTCATCTCTACATAGTCTTTCATGAAAGAGCTCATCTCTTCCCAAAAAATTGTCAAAAAAGAGGACATGGAGTTTGAATCTAAAGTGGTATTAGGCTGATTTTGAGGATTGTAATGGTGATCTTCATAGGGCGGTTGATAGGAATGCTACCAGGATGCTTGATGTTGGGTGGGAGGGTATGGTGGTGCATGCTGGTAACTTGCTATTTGTGGGCCATTTTGGTTATATGTTACTGCTTGGCTAGATTGATATGGAACAAATGATGGAACATGGGTAGGTTTCTCATGATATGGGGGGTGATAGGGTGAATATGCATTAGGTATTGACATGCTTTCTCATCAAATGAGCTGATAAAAAGATACCTCTGAAACTTATCAACACTTGAACTACTCAAACCAGTAGATTTTTCTTAGAGTTGCCATGGTACTTGAAACAAACTACCTCTTAAAGGTTGATTGCACTAAGGATCGCACCAAAATCCCATTGAATGATGGGAAACATCACTATCATCCCATCAGGCATGCCAAAAACTCTTGTCACTAGGGATTGCACCTGAGTATGGCTAAGTGTAAAACCTAGCAATCCCATGAAACATGGGACTACTCTCAGGCTATGGGTAACCTATCTGAGAATAGACCTCCAGATTAGGGGTCAGCTTCCCCTTGAATCACCTGAAACTTGAATTGAACTTTGAAGGAAAAGGGAGAGAGAGTGCATGAAACCAAAACTAAAACTAGGTGATTCACCAAACTTTGATAGATCCACAGACTAAATCAAGACTCATAATGATACTTAAAATAACCTGGTAACTCACAACTTGACCCTATCATCCTGATATCTTGAAATAAAGAGGTACTTGAATTAAAGAAGGGAAAACTTCCACAAACTAAAACCCAGACATACACAAATTAGAACAACAATAACAAAACACCTTCTTGAACATTCAACTTGAACAAACGTGCAAAGAAAAGGATAATAGAATCACAGTAGCTTTGACATGAATTCCAAGACTAATACATTTGGGGTGAAATTGCGATGACAATTTGCGACGGCAGGCAAATGTCATGCGGTTTTGGCTTTTTTTTTTTCAAATATGGCCCGACACCGTCGCAATTGCGACGATAATACATTTGGAACTGTCGCAATTATGACGTTGTCAGGATATAAGCGCAAAATCAAAAAGGAACGTTGTCATTTGTGTTTTCAACAGTGCCATAACCCTCCGCAAAATCACATCGGGATATAAGGGCAAAAAAAACAAGAACGTTGTCATTTGTGTTTTCAACAGCGCCGTAACCCTCCGCGAAATCACATCGGGATATAAGGACAAAAAAAACAAGAACGTTGTCATTTGTGTTTTCAACAGCGCCGTAACCCTCCGCGAAATCACATCGGGATATAAGGACAAAAAAAACAAGAACGTTGTCATTTGTGTTTTCAACAGCACCGTAACCCTCCGCGAAATCACAGCTACAATTTGTGAGTACGTTGGGTTTATTTTTGTTTTATCATTATTATGTAATCTGCTATTCAGCTGTTAGAGAGCTAAAATACCCAGAAATGAGGACATATCTGTGTTGAATTTATTGTTAGCGGCTTTGGTTATTTAGAAGTTTAATTTTATTTCTTCATCTTTCAAGCACAAACATTTTGTGGACCGTAACATCTTCATTGTTTCGGGTATGCAGTGAAACAGCCCTAACTTGCAATGTTGTCATTTGTGTTTTCAACAGCGCCATAACCCTCCACGAAATCACATCGGGATATAAGGGCAAAAAAAACAAGAACGTTGTCATTTGTGTTTTCAACAGCGCCGAGAGAGATTCCCTCCATGAAATCACAGCTACAATTTCTGAGTACGTTGGGTTTATTTTTCTTTTGCCATTATTATGTAATCTGGTATTCAGCTGTTAGAGAGCTAAAATACCCAGAAATGAGGACATATCTGTGTTGAATTTATTGTTAGCGGCTTTGGTTATTTAGAAGTTTAATTTTATTTGTTCATCTTTCAAGGACAAACGTTTTGTGGACTGTAATGTCTTCATTGTTTTGGGTATGCAATGAAACAGCCCTAACTTGCAACGTTGTCATTTGTGTTTTCATTTTATTTGTAGCTATGATTTCGCGGAGGGTTACGGCTTTGGTTATTTAGAAGTTTAATTTTATTTGTTCATAACCCTTCGTGAAATCACATCGGGATATAAGGACAAAAAAAACAAGAACGTTGTCATTTGTGTTTTCAACAGCGCTGTAACCCTCCGCGAAATCACAGCTACAATTTGTGAGTACGTTGGGTTTATTTTTGTTTTATCATTATTATGTAATTTGGTATTCAGCTGTTAGAGAGCTAAAATACCCAGAAATGAGGACATATCTATGTTGAATTTATTGTTAGCGGCTTTGGTTATTTAGAAGTTTAATTTTATTTGTTCGTCTTTCAAGCACAAACATTTTGTGGACCATAACATCTTCATTGTTTCGGGTATGCAATGAAACAGCCCTAACTTGCGACTACCTTCACGGTACTTGTGTACAATATCATAATGGGACCTTTGACAACTGGCCCTCAAATCTATTTGTAGATTATCTTTGAATATAATCTTTATTGTCTTTCTCTTCTAACTGAGCTTACAATGAAAATAATCCTAAGACATTTGTATCCTTTCATTATTTCTAGCAAGCTACCTTAAAAAAGAATGGTAATATTTTTATCTTTTCTATTTAATAATACAACCATTATTTTAGTCTTGGTTATATGGACTTGCATTCTAACCTTCTGACAAAAAGTGTTCCAAGGCCTTCAAGTGCTCTCTCAATGCATGGTCTTTTAAAAAAAAAAAAAAGATAAGATCAACAACATATAAAAGAACCTTCACCCCATAGTTTTCCAATTGAATAACTTCCCCATCTATCTTCATTAATCATGCCTCTAACTTATAAATGTATATGATATAGGGGGAATAACTATTTGAATCTAGTGTCACCACCAAAATACTTAGACATATTCTTTCTTGTTATCATTTTAGCTCTAACCTTATCATAAAATACATGCACAACTTCTCTATATAAATCTTAGATGATTGATTATTTTATTCTACTCCATAGTTTATCTTTGGGTACCACGTTGAATGCTTTCTTTAAGTCCACAAAACAATAAGCATCTTATGCACCTTGACTGTCCAAGATTTTTTCAATCAAGTCCCTACAAAATAATGTGATGATCAATGGTAGAGTATCTGGGCCTAAAACCTAGTTGTTATTTTCCCCCCTTTCCCTCATTTTCTACCCACACAAAAACCAAGTTTTAAGGTCCTTCACACACTGCAACCTTCTGATTTTTCACTATATATCATTTTCCTAGTCAAAAACATAGAAGCTTTTGACCTAGGGCTTTCTCCCAAATGGTGTAACCTCAACCTCCTGGTTCAAAGCTTTTGGAATACAAAAAAGGACCTCCCTAACTTGCATTGTACTGAGGAAGAATAATTTCCTACGGTCAAAATTCAAGTTAGGGCCATTTGAATGGCTAAACCCTGAAAATAAGGGTTTCTTAGACCAGCGGACAAGAAAATTGAATAACTTTGATATAAAATGACTCAAAGTTATCAAACCAATTCTAAAAGCATAAAATGGAGATGCTCCAACTTTCAGATAGGTTTTGATCACCCCTTCACATCCGTACACCATACTGTCACCGTGATTTGCACAGAAAATTGCTCTGAAACAGGTAGTTTTATTGATTTGAAAGCAATTTGAATACAATGAGGATCTCTTCAATTTCCTCAGTCATTTGGAAGCCTAAATAGGCTCTCCCCACCATTGGCTTAACCATTTTTATGGTTGTAGTTTCAGGGTATGTGTACATTATCATGTTGTCTTTATAGTGACTATCCTCATTCAAGTGGCAATTACACAAGGGACAGTCACTGTGAGATGTCCTCATTTGTGACAAGGAAAGTCACACATGAGGACATCTCACAGTGACTGTCCCTTGTGTAATTTCCACTTGAATGTATTGTTATTCAACCACATTTATGGGGCCGTTTGGACCACGACACACAGTAGCATCTACAGAGAAGAAGTTTGGTATGCAATGGTCTTGAAACCTCCTGAGAAATTCTTGGTATGCATTTGTGTGGTGCAAAAGCTTCATTGAAAGAGAAAAAGAAGAAAAGAATAGAAATGATTTTTTTTCTTTTTATGTCATATACTGTAACCAGCTACTTATAACTTGCAAAAATTATTATAACCATATGAAATTGAAACTTGGTTTAATGTGAAACTGAGAACTGCTTTATTAGAGCTTTATGTGATTTAGATTCAGACATCAAGAACATTGTTTGCCTAATATTGTGATTAATGCTTATTTATTAATATCTCATACTAATAGACAATTGATAATTGTAGGGAAAACATCATTGGGGGTCTTTGAGGATCCACCAGAAGCCAAGGAGAAAATGTGTTCAAATGCTAAAGATGGTGTAACAATCCTTACAGCTGTTGAACCTTGCTGTGTAGATCATCTCCGATTCTCCAAGTTCAACAGTACTGTGGTATTCCTTTGGATGCTTCTAATGGAAAATTTCAGACATCAAGTTCTTTTTGTATGAAACTACTACACTTGTAATCTGTAGTTTTAAACTTTTAGTTTATAAATGTTCAACAGCTTTAGTTCGTATGCTGCCATTTCAAGTATGATTAATGAAGTTACCTTTATCACAGGATGAAAGTGAGCAGTCAGCATACTGGTACGGAGCTGGCAGCATTGGACTAATGCATTTGGGGTGAAATTTTGATGGCAGGCAAATGTCATGCGGTTTTGGCTTTTTTTTTTCAAATATAGCCCGACACCGTCGCAATTGTGATGACAATACATTTGGCAACGTCGCCATTGCGACGTTGTCAGGATATAAGGGCAAAAAAAAAAGGAACGTTGTCATTTGTGTTTTCAACAGTGCCGTAACCCTCCGCGAAATCACATCGGGATATAAGGGCAAAAAAAACAAGAACATTCTCATTTGTGTTTTCAATAGCGCTGTAACCCTCTGGGAAATCACATCGGGATATAAGGGCAAAAAAAACAAGATTGTTGTCATTTGTGTTTTCAACAGTGCCGTAACCCTCCGCAAAATCACAGCTACAATTTCTGAGTACGTTGGGTTTATTTTTCTTTTGTCATTATTATGTAATCTGGTATTCAGCTGTTAGAGAGCTAAAATACCCAGAAATGAGGACATATCTGTGTTGAATTTATTGTTAGCGGCTTTGGTTATTTAGAAGTTTAATTTTATTTGTTCATCTTTCAAGCACAAACGTTTTGTGGACCGTAACATCTTCATTGTTTTGGGTATGCAGTGAAACAGCCCTAACTTGCAATTGCGACGTTGTCGGGATATAAGGGCCAAAAAAAAAAGGAACGTTGTCATTTGTGTTTTCAACAGCGCTGTAACCCTCCGCGAAATCACATCGGGATATAAGGGCAAAAAAAACAAGAACATTGTCATTTGTGTTTTCAACAGCGCCGAGAGAGATTCCCTCCACGAAATCACAGCTACAATTTCTGAGTACGTTGGGTTTATTTTTCTTTTGTCATTATTATGTAATCTGGTATTCAGTTGTTAGAGAGCTAAAATACCCAGAAATGAGGACATATCTGTGTTGAATTTATTGTTAGTGGCTTTGGTTATTTAGAAGTTTAATTTTATTTGTTCATCTTTCAAGCACAAACGTTTTGTGGACTGTAACGTCTTCATTGTTTTGGGTATGCAATGAAACAGCCCTAACTTGCGACTACCTTCACGGTACTTGTGTACATTATCATGTTGTCTTTACAGTGACTGTCCTCATTCAAGTGGCAATTACACAAGGGACAGTCACTGTGAGATGTCCTCATTTGTGACAAGGACAGTCACACTTAGGACATCTCACAGTGATATTCCCTTGTGTAATTGCCACTTGAATGTATTTCTATTGAACCACATTAATGCTTTTCTTCTTCAACAAATGAGGACAGTCACTCTAAAGACAACATGATAATGTACACAATTACCAAAAAATGATCTTGTTAATTGATGTAACACTTTGTCTTGCTCACTCCCTATCCTTCACTAGGGTCTCTTTAGGCCAATGTTTTGACTTGATAGGGTACTTAACTATCCCTACACTCTTTAGGTATCTCTACCCAAGATCCCACTCCTTCAACTAGTGCACACCAACAAGAAATACAACGAACTCTGCTCAATACCAATCCAGCTACTAGGACACTCCTAGTCTTGTCTTCACAAATTGAAACACATTCAACTAGAACTTTACTCCATGGAGAGGCTGGCCACTAGGACCTCTATTGGTTTCAATATTACTCCTTCACCTATACTTTTCATCAGTACTTCAATTCGGTTCATCAAACCATGCCAATTGCACCCAAAAATAGGCTGCTAGCAATTAGGCCTTTGTCAAGCCTTTTTGTTTATATTAAGCCACCTAAAGGGCTTAGGATTCAGATGCCCTTTATTGAGAACTCCAAGATATCTAAGGTCTTCTCCTCCTAGATTTTTTGTACACCAACTCCTACAGCCATGCCTGAAAACAAGTATTTTGACACAACTTGGACAGTCTGACTAAGAGTTTATTTTCTTAGCAACCAAAGAAACTCACCCAATCTTCTAATTTGACTTGGGGCTTCTTTAGATGTGTGTCTACCTCTCCATGAGATTTTAGTTGAAGCAACCAATGCATTCAACTTGTTGTAATCTTCTTGTAATGATTTGTCATCCCTAACTGTGCTCAACTGACTCACCTAGGACATCATTGCAAACATAGAAAATGAGCTTCCCAGGGCCCCTCCTTCCAAACATATAGTACATGGAGTCTCCTCACCCATTCCAAGAGCCCGTACAAAATTGACAATGGAATGATGAGCTAAGACTCCATTTGTTCAACCTGCCTGGTTCAAACCAACGATAGGGTACTTAACAAAAGAATTAACAAACTAGTTGGAATGCTTCAAAACTCAAAAAAAACACAACACAAAATAACAAAACAACTTGTACTAACTTTTCCAATAGACACTGCGAGCTATCTAATCCATTAATCAACTGACAACAAAGAAACAAAAAAACTCAAGAATTCACTAAAACCGTGTTACTCTACAAATCTTCTTAATTCCAAATGTTTTTCCCCCCAACCTTTTGCAAAGATCGATGGAGGCCTCTTATAGTTGATCTGATGCCTAATTCAATGGTTTCATATAGTTACATAACCATCTTACTTGAAAAAGCTCCCTTGCACAAATGTTGTCAATGTTGTGAATGACAACATTAACAACTTGTTACAACCTTTGGGATTTTGGTTCAAAACTTATTGTTCAAACACCATAAGACCCTAACCATGACTTAGTTATGCTATTTAGACCTCACATAGGCCACTTCTACACTTCTTTTCCCAATTTGACCCCTAAATGCTTCATTCCCACTTTTGCCACAATATTGGTAACTTGGGTACAAATTGGCACTTGCCTTCACAAAGGTCACACATGAGGACATCTCACAGTGATCGATTGTCCCTTGTGTAATTGCCACTTGAATGTATTGATATTGAACCACATTAATGCTTTTCTTCTTCAACAAATGAGGACAGTCACTCTAAAGACAACATGATAATGTACACTCACTGTAAGGACAGTCACAAATGAAGACATCTCACAGTGACTGTCCCTTGTGTAATTGTCACTTGAATCTATTGCTATTGAACCACATTAATGCTTTTCTTCTTCAAAAAATGAGGACAGTCACTCTAAAGACAACATGATAATGTACACTCACTGTAAGGATAGTCACAAATGAGGACATCTCACAGTGACTGTCCCTTGTGTAATTGCCGCTTGAATTACACAAGGGACAGTCATTGTGAGATGTCCTCATTTGTGACAAGGACAGTCACACATGAGGACATCTCACAGTGATTGTCCCTTGTGTAATTGCCACTTGAATGTATTGCTATTGAACCACATTAATGCTTTTCTTCTTCAACAAATGAGGACAGTCAGTCTAAAGACAACATGATAATGTACACTCACTGTAAGGACAGTCACAAATGAGGACATCTCACAGTGACTGTCCCTTGTGTAATTGCCACTTGAATTACACAAGGGACAGTCATTGTGAGATGTCCTCATTTGTGACAAGGATAGTCACACAGGAGGTCATCTCACAGTGATTGTCCCTTGTGTAATTGCCACTTGAATGTATTGCTATTGAACCACATTAATGCTTTTCTTCTTCAACAAATGAGGACAGTCACTCTAAAGACAACATGATAATGTACACTCACTGTAAGGACAGTCACAAATGAGGACATCTCACAGTGACTGTCCCTTGTGTAATTGCCGCTTGAATTACACAAGGGACAGTCATTGTGAGATGTCCTCATTTGTGACAAGGACAGTCACACATGAGGACATCTCACAGTGATTATCTGTAATGTCCCCTTTTTGGCTAACTTGGAAAATAGGAACAATTACTCCACTTCTCAGACTTACTCTATCAGATACTTACAATTAAACTAAGTAATGGAGGTTACTTAAGATATCAACCGCTATTTCAGATTCAATCACAATATGTGTGCAAGATGATATTGATACCAATATGTTTAATAGAACTGTCAGATATAATGATATGATATATGCTATGAATATGATGTTTCCTATCACTTATAGTGATAGTATAATGATGCTATGTCTAATATAAACAATATCGATATACAATCAATAAGTATTACTTGTAGCAATGTATTTGCTGTGTCTGATATGATGATGTAATTATGCAAATGTGTAATATCACTATGAGTGATATGTTGCTATTTCAGATTCTGAATTATATGCTTGCAACTTCAAATATTGATGTTGTTTCTGACTATCCTTTCTATCTGTGCAATCATGGTGCTGTCTCTGATCTGCAATGATAAACTTGAAACCAAACTGCCAAAGGCAGATGCTCTATTGAGTATATCCAAATATGGATAAGTAAATAAAGTTCCAATGATGCCTTGAGTGACTGACGAGAATGAATTCTTATATTTTCTTTAACAAATGAAGAGATGCTATGAATGAGACGTGTCTTGTTTCTTCCTCCATGTCCCTTTGTTAATCACACCTTTCCATAATCCAACAGTTCGCATAATATTATTTCATTATTTTCTGATCATAGATAACTCCCAGATTGACTCAATATCAAATCTTTTTATGAAGGTAATCTTCCCTAATTGGTAGTGCAACCAGTAGTTAACATCCATTGTGTTTGTATTAGTTTGGTCTAACTATCATTAGTATTTAGTCAATCGATATTAACTCTTGCCTTATCCCATATTGTTATGATTATATCCAATCTTTCTACTTTGATATAAGTCGATATCATTTTCTGATAATTGTACATTTATTGGTTGATTACTGGTAATGGAGTTTGATCTTCAAATTGACTTCCATTCCTGTTAATACTTAAGGATACATTGTACTTATTATCCACGACTGATGCCTCATTCATCGATAGCTTGTGATATAATCACTGATGCTTTTGTGTTTCTACAAGATGTGGTTTATCTCAGACAATCGATAATCTTTCAATCCTTTAGTCAATATCCTCCTATGTGGTGTCTATTGATATAGATAGTAGAATTCAATCTAGTTTCTGTTATTGTCATGATAACATAGGAAGTGATGGTGCATATTTGCTAGCGGGTCTTCATGTTTGATATTGCTTTATCGGATATGTCATTGTCTAAACTTGTGCAATTAATGATTATTTATAATATATGAATGGTTATCCTTCTTGCTTATCAATACATCTTCTGAAACACATAGCGACCTATCCCTTATTCATATCATGTTGATCTTGACTTCATAGTATTCGGTTCATTAATCATCCTCTCATGGTATCGATGTGTAATGACTAGTGATTGTTGTATCACTTCTTCATTCCTCATCGTGATAGATAATGCAGATGTTTAACGTAGATGTATATCGATTACAGATATTTGATATTGCTTTAAACGTTATTATTATTATTATTATTATTATTATTATTAATGTTATTGTTATTATTAAATATTATAATTAATGATGTTAGTAATATTAATAATATTATAATAAATATTATTATAGTGATAACATATTGTTTTATATTGAGAGGTTTATTAATATTATTTATATATTAAAATTATTATATCAATATTTGATTTAATATTATTACTGAATATATTATTATAATATAATATATATAATTTATTAATAATTATTTATTAATAATTTATATTATAATTATAATCATAATTATATTACTTATTAATATTTTAATATTATTTAATTAACATATTACTTATTATGCTAACTATATATTATTATTATCTGTTGATAATAATTATATATTATTGTTATATACCGTTAATAATAGATTATTATATATCATCTAATCATTTTATTATTATACTAAGTTCAATATGTCATGGCTCATGACATTGTCCCTTGTGTAATTGCCACTTGAATGTATTGCTATTGAACCACATTAATGCTTTTCTTCTTCAACAAATGAGGACAGTCACTCTAAAGACAACATGATAATGTACACTCACTATAAGGATAGTCACAAATGAGGACATCTCATAGTGACTGTCCCTTGTGTAATTGCCGCTTGAATTACACAAGGGACAGTCATTGTGAGATGTCCTCATTTGTGACAAGGACAGTCACACATGAGGACATCTCACAGTGATTGTCCCTTGTGAAATTGCCACTTGAATGTATTGCTATTGAACCACATTAATGCTTTTCTTCTTCAATAAATGAGGACAGTCACTCTAAAGACAACATGATAATGTACACTCACTGTAAGGACAGTCATAAATGAGGACATCTCATAGTGACTACCCCTTGTGTAATTGCCACTTGAATGTATTGCTATTCAGCCACATTAATGCTTTTCTTCTTCAACAAATGAGGATAGTCACTCTAAAGACAACATGATAATGTACACTCAGTGTAAGTGTACATTATCATGTTGTCTTTACAGTGACTGTCCTCCTTCAAGTGGCAATTACACAAGGGACAGTCACTGTAAAGACAACATGATAATGTAGAGAAACGTTGTCATTTGTATTTTCAACAGCGCCGAGAGAGATTCCGTCCGCAAAATCACAGCTACAATTTTTGAGTACGTTGGGTTTATTTTTCTTTTGTCATTATTATGTAATCTGGTATTCAGCTGTTAGAGAGCTAAAATACCCAGAAATGAGGACATATCTATGTTGAATTTATTGTTAGCGGCTTTGGTTATTTAGAAGTTTAATTTTATTTGTTCATCTTTCAAGCACAAACATTTTGTGGACCGTAACGTCTTCATTGTTTCGGGTATGCAATGAAACAGCCCTAACTTGCGACTACCTTCATGGTACTTGTGTACATTATCATGTTGTCTTTACAGTGACTTTCCTCATTCAAGTGGCAATTACACAAGGGACAGTCACTGTGAGATGTCCTCATTTGTGACAAGGACAGTCACACATGAGGACATCTCACAGTGACTATCCCTTGTGTAATTTCCACTTGAATGTATTGTTATTCAACCACATTTATGGGCCCGTTTGGAGCACGACACAAAGTAGCATCTACAGAGAAGAAGTTTGGTATGCAATGGTCTTGAAACCTCCTGAGAAATTCTTGGTATGCATTTGTGTGGTGCAAAAGCTTCGTTGAAAGAGAAAAAGAAGAAAAGAATAGAAATGATTTTTTTCTTTTTATGTCATATACTGTAAACAGCTACTTATAACTTGCAAAAATTATTATAACCATTTGAAATTGAAACTTGGTTTAATGTGAAACTGAGAACTGCTTTATTAGAGCTTTCTGGGATTTAGATTCAGACATCAAGAACATTGTTTGCCTAATATTGTGATTAATGCTTATTTATTAATATCTCATACTAACAGACAATTGATAATTGTAGGGAAAACATCATTGGGGGTCTTTGGGGATCCACCAGAAGCCAAGGAGAAAATATATTCAAAAGCTAAAGATGGTGTAACAGTCCTTACAGCTGTTGAACCTTGCTGTGTAGATCATCTCTGATTCTCCAAGTTCAACAGTACTGTGGTATTCCTTTGGATACTTCTAATGGTAAATTTCAGACATCAAGTTCTTTTCGTATGAAACTACTACATTTGTAATCTGTAGTTTTAAACTTTTAGTTTATAAATGTTCATCAGCTTTAGTTCGTATGCTGCCATTTCAAGTATGATTAATGAAGTTACCTTTATCACAGGATGAAAGTGAGCAGTTAGCATACTGGTACGGAGCCGGTAGCATTGATACGGTGACTAGGACATCGTTTAATGGTGGTATTGTGTTTTCCCATGTTTAGGGCATCAGCCTTTTGAAGCATTGCCTTCATCTTTCTTAAGTCTGAGTTTTAAGTTTGTTTATCTCTCTCGGCGCTGTTGAAAATACAAATGACAACGTTCTTGTTTTTTTTGCCCTTATATCCCGATGTGATTTCGCGGAGGGTTACGGTGCTGTTGAAAACACAAATGAAAACACAAATCCCTTGTGTAATTGCCACTTGAAGGAGGACAGTCACTGTAAAGACAACATGATAATGTACACTTACAGTGAGTGTACATTATCATGTTGTCTTTAGAGTGACTATCCTCATTTGTTGAAGAAGAAAAGCATTAATGTGGCTGAATAGCGATACATTCAAGTGGCAATCACACAAGGGACAGTCACTGTGAGATGTCCTCATTTGTGACTGTCCTTACAGTGAGTGTACATTATCATGTTGTCTTTAGAGTGACTGTCCTCATTTGTTGAAGAAGAAAAGCATTAATGTGGTTCAATAGCAATACATTCAAGTGGCAATTACACAAGGGACAATCGATCACTATGAGATGTCCTCATGTGTGACTATCCTTGTCACAAATGAGGACATCTCACAATGACTGTCCCTTCTGTTATTGCCACTTGAATGAGGACAGTCACTGTAAAGACAACATGATAATGTACACATACAATGAGTGTACATTATCATGTTGTCTTTACAGTGGCTGCCCTCATGTTGTATATTCTTCTCTGTAGATGCTACTATGTGCTAGGGAACTTCTTAGAACTGTTGGTATATTCTTACAACTTGTTACACCTGGGATATTCTTCTCTGTAGATGCTATTGTGTGCCGTGGTCCAAACAGGCCCATAAATGTGGTTGAATAGCAATACATTCAAGTGGCAATTACACAAGGTACAGTCACTGTGAGATGTCCTCATGTGTGACTGTCCTTGTCACAAATGAGGACATCTCACAGTGACTGTCCCTTGTGTAATTGCCACTTGAAGGAAAAAAGCATTAATGTTGTTCAATAGCAATGTATTCAAGCGGCAATTACACAAGGGATAATCACTCTGAGATTTCCTCATTTGTGACTATCCTTACAGTGAGTGTACATTATCATGTTGTCTTTACAGTGACTGTCCTCATTTGTTGAAGGAAAAAAGCATTAATGTGGTTCAATAGTGATGCAGAGTAGTCAGCAAGAAACTTGGATCTATGTCCCAACCCACTTCAAGACACCAAAATGACTCAACCAATCAATTAGGCTCTGATTTCTATAGGTTAATGTTTAAACTCTACAAAGTAATGAATTTGAAGGTTTCAAGGATCACACAACAACTTATGGACTCAATCCCATTCAATAACAAATTTCCTTTTAGGGACAAGTTCCCTGATTTTCTATCAAAAGAGACTTTTAAGGTTCTAGATCTTACTTCCTGTAGCAAAACTTAGAAACCCCTTAGATATCATCTAAATAATAAGAATCATGCATTGGTTGTGATCTAAACAACCCAAGACATCAAAATAACAAACTGACCTAGTGACCCTAGTAGGTCTCCCAAACCTGCTCTGCAGCCATAACTCTGCAACTTGCCAAAGGACTCTAAGAAGTTATATGTTTTCTGAGTACCCTTTTTGGATTTCTAATAGACCACCAACTCCCAGACCCTGACTCCACTCCAGCATATCAATGTCTTCATTGAGTCCGCAGACCTAATGCATGCTTTTAGGTGTGGGTTCCAAAACAAAGCATTGAAAATGGGTGTATGAAACCAAGATCAGAGTTTTGGAGTGTTCTCCTGATCCAGATAAACAAGAATGCACAATTTTTCAAGTCCTCAATACGATGCAAGCTTCTGATTTTATTCTGATTACCATCTTCCCAGCCAAAAACATGGTAGTTTTTGATCTAGGGCTCGCTCTCAACAAATGCAGATGCAACCCCCTGCCTCAGGGCTTTTAGAATATACAAATATACATCCTTAACTCTCATTCCACCAAGGAAGAAGGAATTCCAATGGTTGAAACGTGAGTTAAGGTCTTTACATTAGTCAAACCCTGAAAATGAGGGTTTGTAAACAATGCACAGAAAATTTGAAATAACTTAGATATAAAACAAAGAGAATCAATCAAACCAACTTCCAAAGCATCAGATGTCACTATTACAACTTCCAGGCAAATCTTATCATCCAACCACCATCCGTACAGCCATACAGAGTTCATTTTTCACCAGAAATGCACTAAAACAGGGTTATTTTTATTTTTTATGAAAGCAAAATGATTACAATACTGGTTCTCTGTCTGTCTTCGACCATTTGAAGCCTAAAATAGGCTCTCCAAATGTTGGTTCAACCATCTAGGTGGTTAGAACAGTTTATCCAACAAATGTCAACTTTGCTAAGCAACTTTTAAAGTTGCATTACAACTTTGCAAACAACTTTGCCGAGAAGGTTAAAAATGTGTTGTGAAACTTTAGGAACCTTATTAAAGTTATTTTGGACCTTCAAACTTCTTAACAACATCTAAAAGACACCTAATAAACACTTACTATGCTCATTTCATCTAAGGACTCAAAAGATGCCCAAGGTTTATAAGTCACCAAGGGGTCTTGTGTCCAACAAGTGGATGTTTATAAGGAGATAAAATCAATCCTTAATATTTATTACAAACCAAGAAAACATCTAAAACTCCTATTCTAATTTATTGTCATTCAAAAAGACTCTGATTTGTCATTCAAAAAGACTCTGATTTGTCAATCAAAAGGACCTTTCACCAGTCAATCCTTCAAAGCTCCAAGGTGAAAATCTTATGTTCCAATTGATAGGATTTGACTCCTTGGCTTCATGGCAACTTCCTTCAATCATGGTGTCTTTGGCTTGCATTAGGGATGCCCCTGCATCAAATAGCAATGCATTCAAGTGGCAATTACACAAGGGACAGTACACACCCATTAAAGTTGGTGTTTTGTTATCCAGCATGACAATGGAGACAACATACTCTGTGTCAATTTTACTGATCAAATTTCCCTCGACCAGGCAAAGCAACAATCTCGGTATGATAAGGTGAAATTTTGTAGTCCTTTTGGGTATGATAACAGTTCCAGTTTCCAATAAGATGGTTCATTTTTATAATCTAGCTTCAATTTCTCTTGTGAAAATCTTTTTTTCATTTTATGGGTGGTAAAATATAATTATTATGCTAGAGGTGTGTACTTATGGATGATAATGAAACAAAATGATAAGATTTAAGACTCTTGTTTTTTTTTTAAATAGCAATTTAAGTTTCCTTCTATTATAAATTACTATTTTTCTATTTTTTAATGTATCTTTCCAAATCTTTTATATCAATTTTATTTATGAAATATAAATATATTAATAATGTTTTAGTGTTTTTAGGATTAGTTTATATCAATTCTATGTATCATCATTCGTCATTCAATTGTCAGTATTATTAATTTAGACTATGCAATTGTAGAACTACTCGAATATGGGTTGGATGGATACTCAAGCAGGGGAACCCTCCTCAAATATCTCAAGCAGTGAACTTGGAAAAATGTGTCCCGAAGGAACCCTTTCCATCAGAGAGATAAAAGTACAAAAAAGTAAAAGAAGCAGGCTCTGCAAATATGTTTTTGAGAAGAAAAATGATAGATTGTGTAATTTTTTTAATTAAAGTCATTGACTCATATTTCATAAATAATAGTTCTCATGAATCCATCTCTTATAAGATTGAATAGTCTATTTAGGAAGTATTTCTGATAGTATGTCAAATTATGATATTACTATTACCATTAGATTGCATGGCTTTGAAGTCAACCTCGTTGACCCATATTCTTCTCTGTAGATGCTACTATGTGCTAGGGAACTTCTTAGAACTGTTGGTATATTCTTACAACTTGTTACACCTGGGATATTCTTCTCTGTAGATGCTACTATGTGCCGCAGTCCAAACGGGCCCATAAATGTGGTTGAATAGCAATACATTCAAGTGGCAATTACACAAGTGAGAGTCACTATGAGATGTCCTCATGTGTGACTGTCCTTGTCACAAATGAGGACATCTCACAATGACTGTCCCTTGTGAAATTTCCACTTGAATGAGGACAGTCACTGTAAAGACAACATGATAATGTACACATACAATGAGTGTACATTATCATGTTGTCTTTATAGTGGCTGCCCTCATGTTGTATATTCTTCTCTGTAGATGCTACTATGTGCTAGGGAAATTCTTAGAACTGTTGGTATATTCTTACAACTTGTTACACCTGGGATATTCTTCTCTGTAGATGCTACTGTGTGCTGTGGTCCAAACGGGCCCATAAATGTGGTTGAATAGAAATACATTCAAGTGGTAATTACACAAGGGACAGTCACTGTGAGATGTCCTCATGTGTGACTGTCCTTGTCACAAATGAGGACATCTCACAGTGACTGTCCCTTGTGTAATTGCCACTTGAATGAGGACAGTCACTGTAAAGACAACATGATAATGTACACAAGTACTGTGAAGGTAGTTGCAAGTTAGGGCTGTTTCATTGCATACTCGAAACAATGAAGATGTTACGGTCCACAAAACGTTTGTGCTTGAAAGATGAACACATAAAATTAAACTTCTAAATAACCAAAGCCGCTAACAATAAATTCAACACAGATATGTCCTCATTTTTGGGTATTTTAGCTCTATAACAGCTGAATACCAGATTACATAATAATGACAAAAGAAAAATAAACCCAACATACTCAGAAATTGTAGCTGTGATTTCGCGGAGGGAATCTCTCTCGGCACTATTGAAAATACAAATGACAATGTTTCTCTACATTATCATGTTGTCTTTACAGTGACTGTCCCTTGTGTAATTGCCACTTGAAGGAGGACAGTCACTGTAAAGACAACATGATAATGTACACTTACAGCCCGTGTACATTATCATGTTGTCTTTAGAGTGACTACCCTCATTTGTTGAAGAAGAAAAGCATTAATGTGGCTGAATAGCAATACATTCAAGTGGCAATTACACAAGGGACAGTCACTATGAGATGTCCTCATTTGTGACTATCCTTACAGTGAGTGTACATTATCATGTTGTCTTTATAGTGACTGTCCTCATTTGTTGAAGGAAAAAAGCATTAATGTGGTTCATTAGCAATGTATTCAAGCGGCAATTACACAAGGGATAGTCACTCTCAGATTTCCTCATTTGTGACTATCCTTACAGTGAGTGTACATTATCATGTTGTCTTTACAGTGACTGTCCTCATTTGTTGAAGGAAAAAAGCATTAATGTGGTTCAATAGCAATGTATTCAAGCGGCAATTACACAAGGGATAATCACTCTGAGATTTCCTCATTTGTGACTATCCTTACAGTAAGTGTACATTATCATGTTGTCTTTACAGTGACTGTCCTCATTTGTTGAAGGAAAAAAGCATTAATGTGGTTCAATAGCAATGCATTCAAGTGGCAATTACACAAGGGACAGTACATGCCCATTAAAGTTGGTGTTTTGTTATCCAGCATGACAATGGAGACAGCATACTCTGTGTCAATTTTACAGATCAAATTTCCCTCCGCCAGGCAAAGCAACAATCTGGGTATGATAAGGTAAAGTTTTTGCAACAATTTCTTGCTGCTGCTAAGGTTACCATTGTTTATGGTTTCTATTATATAGTTCTATCTATATTGCTATATGGCCTTTTGTTTAGGATTAAGTAGACGAGGGAAAATATTTCTTTTGTGGATTGTAAACAAAACATTGAATTATTTCAGAGAATAGATCTAAATCTATAAGATGCTACGATGGAGCACATGACCATGTACTTGTGAATATTAGGATCCATGTTAATCAAATGACTACTTTATGTAAATTACTTTTGAGTAAGTAAAAGGCAATACAATTTTTTGAGGTGTGCAAGGATTTTTATGATATACAGGTGTACGAAGAAATGAATCTGTGTTGTTTTGTATCAATATCAAACATCTCTGATATATTTTCATGTTTTTATAATCTATTTTGCAGATGGAAAGTTGAAATGCCAGCTATCCTAGAGCAGTCAATAAGAATATTGTCTGATGCTGGTCTTGGTATGGCCATGTTCAGTCTGGGTATGTTTTGAATTCTTCTCTATCTCTCTGATTGAGGAGTACTCGATATATGCATGTGCTTTTTTCTTCTTTGATGGTTGTGAAGCTCTGTTTGTTTTAAATACCACCGTATTGCAATTGTATTATTTTCATTATTTTCTCTATTTTCATTATTAGTTTCACCGTATTGCAATTGTATTAGTTTCATTATTTTCTCTAAATACCAATGCTCCTGTTTTAGGCAATAAGTTTGTTGCATTCCATGAGCCATTGGTCAAGTTTCTTCTACGAGCTTCTAATGCCTCAAAATCTAAGCAGCGCCTACACATGCCTCGTTGTGGTTGATTATCATTCTGTACATGAATTATAATGAGTAATCAGTTTTGGGCCTTGGAATCTTGTATGTAACATGCACAGGCATTTCATGGCTAAATGAATCTATTTTAAAAGCATCAACTTTTCTTACATGATGCTGGATACATAAGTAGAACAAGCGTATATCAAATTGGAAGCAATCAGAACTCCACAATGACATATTATTTAGAGTACTCTTCAGTTTAAGTAATAATGCATATATTGACACTGTAAAGACAACATGATAATGTACACTCACTCTAAAGACAACATGATAATGTACACTCACTGTAAGGACAGTCACAAATGAGGACATCTCACAGTGACTGTCCCTAGTGTAATTGCCACTTGAATGTATTGCTATTCAGCCACATTAATGGTTTTCTTCTTCAACAAATGAGGATAGTCACTGCAAAGACAACATGATAATGTACACTCACTGTGAGTGTACATTATCATGTTGTCTTTAGAGTGACTATCCTCATTTGTTGAAGAATATAAACATTAATGTGGCTGAATAGCAATACATTCAAGTGGCAATTACACAAGGGACAGTCACTGTGAGATGTCCTCATTTGTGACTATCCTTACAGTGAGTGTACATTATCATGTTGTCTTTACAGTGACTGTCATCATTTGTTGAAAGAAAAAAGCATTAATGTGGTTCATTAGCAATGTATTAAATAATTATTTTTTTTTATCCACCCACGGGCGTCGCAATTGTGACGGGCTCCTGTCATAATGCGATGTAGGCGCCCGTCGCAATTGCTTGGAAGGCCCGTCACAATCACGATGGCCCTCCGAAGCCATGCGGTGCCCATGCCGCTAACAAATCTTAGCGACATTGCGACGGGAGGGAGTCACAATTGCGACGGCTACCCATAGACGTCGCAATTTGTGACAAAAAAATTGCGACGTCTATGGGTGTCACTATTGCGACACATAGCCATCGCAATTGCCATCACAAAATGCCCCCAAATGTATTAGTGCAAATAGAAACATCAAGAAAATAATAGAGATGAGAAGGAATATTTCTTTATTCTTAGTGAAAGGAGCCAAGTACATCAATCTGCTTCTCCAGAGCTACAAGCTTTCACCTCCAAGAAAGAGGGAAAGAAGAACTAACCTTAATCATAGAAGTGAGAGGTATAAAAAGCAAACCCAAGGAATTTGCATCATGACCCACACCTCCTAAAGATGGAAAATAACTGCATATAGGGCTATAAAAGCTTCATAAATCCAGATGCCAGACTCTCGAGATTCTAGGGGGGCAAGGAAAGTGGGACCCCTAAAAATAGCTAGTCAAAGAAGACTAATCTATCCACTAAGTCATGCTCCATAAATGATATTTGACAATGGTTTATAACAACACCACTTGTCGATATCTTACAATAAAGAATGAGCCATGACTTTTACAATTAAAATCTTAACCCCCTATACCAAAATCAATCATGGATTTAACCTTTTATCTCCTAAGTCAATAAATGACTCTCAACCTAATCAAGGGGAAAGCCATTTAATAACTCAATATTTACACCATGCTTTGATATTACATTGGAATCAAAACTAAAAACAATATATTAACCCTTAAAAAAGGATAAATATATTAATAGCCCTATATCAAAATCAAAACCTAAGCAAAAGGGATAATAAATCCTCAACCCTAGAAAAAGGGGAGAAAACCTTTAATTAACCTTTTGAAAAACCCTTTCACAAAGGAAACACTGCTGGCACTTGGACTTCTACATTTGGCACTTGGCAAGTTGCCAATCTCTGGACTGGCACTCATCCTTGATCTTCGAGTTTGGATTTTGGAAATAGCTAGCCCTCTTTATTCATGGCATCATTGTAGAAGGTAAGCATTGTATTTGGTATTTCACTCTGTAATTGGTTTTAATATAATAGCATCTCTGGTAAATTTGAGGGCTTTCTGTTGTGCTCTGTATTTATTTTTTGTAAGAAACTAGGGCACCATCATGTTTTTGTATTCATTTCTCTGCATTTGATTCATTGGACCATGATGGTATTTCTATATTTTGATTCACTGGTTTGTGCCCTGATTGAGGCCTCTATGCATTTAATTCCATGGTCATTTGATAAGTATTAATGCTCACATCTTAGGGCATCATGTATGTTCACTGCTATGTTGGATTCTTCCTTTTAGGGACTGTGAGTTCCACTTGTAGATTTTTGTTATTTGAATGCTTCTAGGCCCGTGAACTTCTTAGGGCATCAAGAATTCATGTATTTGGAACACCATGTCATATTGTGTTGCATCTACTATTCACAGCATTGCACTCTACATTTGATATTCTCTTATTGCTATCTGCTCCATTGGTAAAATGAGGGCATCACTTATGGCACTTATTTTGTATTGCACCGCATGTTAAACCTACTATTTCACTCCTTATGCTGTGAGCTGTATTTGACACTAGGGCACTGACGATATTAATATCTGCATTTGCAATTGATTTATTTATTGATTCACTGGTTGACTGAGGCCGTAAGCATAGCATCGATGGTATTGTTTCTCAATTGCACATTTTGTGATCAATTATGATGTCATCATCAATGTATATGAACTTATTGCTTGCTGTGTGAGGTGACATTGGTGTGCTAGATAGGATGCCCTAGATTCAATCACTGCATTTCATGTTCATCGAGGCCCATGAACTTAGGTAGCATCTGAGCTCGCCATTGGCATGTAATGTGCGAGTTTTTTGGTGCTTGTTTACTTGTGATTTGGGGTGGCACCCTGTTTATGATCTTGTAACTGGTGGCCTATGAGCTAGAGAATTATATTTTGTTTGTACTCTCTATTGTCGCTTATAGTTTGTCCATGAGCCTTGGATGTTTTTATATCCCTGGTGAAGACTCGTGTTCTTAGGGCATCACCGTTCTTCATTCTGACAGCTTGTGAACTTTGTATCCTAGCATTTTTATGAGCTTCATTGGTTACCTATTGAATCCCATGAGCTAGGGCACCACATTCCATGTTTTGGTCACTGTACCTTCCATGATTGCTCTAGTTCACCATTTGTGATTAGCACCAAAATCTATCTTGAGCTAGAAATATATCTGGATATGTTGACTCACAATTTATACAGGCAGTGAGATATAGGGCGTTAATGCTTGCTTGGAAGATTTGTATCACTCTAGTATCATGCCTATATTTTATGACATGATGCCTTGCTATTTATTTCTCTCTAAATGGATTCAATGTTATATTTCATTGTTGGTGTTTACAATCGCTACTTTTATTGGACTCATGTTGTTACATTCAAGGCATCATTTGACTAGTTTTAACCATATTATGGAGGCATCATGCTTGCATGCTGGTGACCCAAACATGCTTTGAATATGTATTGTTTACTATTCTGATGCTTGCTGAATCTTTAAGGCTGCTCCATTGCATGAGGCTCAGATCTCTCTAGCACTGCAGTTACTCTGTTACTTGCAGCTTCCTTCTAAATGTAGATTTGATGCTTCCATCTCTATTTTGCCTTGACTGATTCATTTGTTGTCATGATTTTTTATGCACATGGAGGTGTGTTCACTACCTAGATCCTATGAACTGGATCTCAAGGATGCTTCTCATGTCTGATTTCTCTTTAGAGACACACTTCCTCTAGCCCGTGGACTTTGTAGTTTGATTTTTGGGCATGTTCTATTATAGCATTGTTTATGAGATATCAGTGTTATTATATTGGTGCCATCTACCTATGTTGAGATGCCCTGCTATGCTATGATCTCCACTATTTTACATCTTCTTTGTTTGGCCTTAATATGCGAGTTAAAACATACTCATGCTATATGATATTGAAATAGAAATATGCAGATTTGAATACCTTTATTTTTGACATGTTGATGTATGCCTCTTGGGATGCTCACTCTTTGATTCACTATTGTCTCTGTGCCAATGCTCTATTGCTAGTGCTTCACTTGATATGTATCTATGTTTCTTGAGTGTCTCACTTACTAAATGTTTCCCGATTCATCATGGGTGCTCTTCCCCTGTGATGCAGCCACTGCCAAGGAAATGAGGTTTTCCTAACATCAACTACATCACAGGTCAAGAGCATTCATCTGCACATGGAACAAACACATTAGTAAAAAACAATGGCATTTCTTTATTTCCAAAGCCTCCTTTATGCACATGCCCTGAGCATAGCTCGTGCCAGAGGTGTGTAGCTAAGTGCACATATGCATGCTTGTAGATAGGTACTATGATATGAGACATTGTTTAGATCCAATGGATCTAACCCACCTCTCTTCTCTTATCTGTAGGTTCAAGATCATAGGAGCACACCAGGAACATTGTGGAGATAGACTCATTACCAAGCAATGTTTGGTACCCCTATACTATTTATGCTCCTTATATGCATATTTGCACTCATTTATTCAATTCTAGCAATGGCTATGCTCATGGCATGTGTGAGCTTAGATAGATGTTCTTTTCAGTTCTTTGCCTCTTGTACATCATGCTTAACATTGATATATGCACATGTAAACTTAGATGAATTAATTTATCTCCTTTTCCTTCATGTACTTTGCAAATGAAATGAACACAAATATAAGAAAGATCACCTAATAACACAAACTAGGGTACATTAGCTCATCTAGTAATTAGGTCACCAAAGCGGAGTAAAATAATGGTAACATGAACATTATCCAAAGAGTATCAAGTTAGAATTCCTCCCATAAAATTCAAAAAAGTAAAAAAAGTAAAAAAGAAAAAGAAAAAGAAAAAGAAAAAGAAAAAATAAAATAAAATTGTCCAATGGTGAAAACTTGGTAATCAAGCACCTTGGGCAAGTACCATGATGAAAACTTGGTAAATAGGCATCATGTGTAATCCCTCCCCGTGCACTCTATACTTGTGGGCAAGCTCCATCCATACCATAATATCTTCCACATTTCCTATCCACCATCCATTGTCCTATCTAAGTACCTTATCATTTCCTTTCCCTTCTTTGATCTTGATTATCCTATGCATCCCCTCTATCCACATGTACCTTCCATAACCTTTACTCCTTATCTATCCATTTTCCTTGATATTCCATCCATTTTCACATATTTGATCTTGACATCCCTATCCCCCATCTCATTGTCTCATATTTATTCCCTTAATCCATCATTCATGATACTCTTTGAGTCCATATGCATTCCCATGTCCTTGATCTTGATTATCCTATACATTTTCTCCATCCATTATCTATTATCTAGTTCCATCTATATACCCCATATCATTGTCCCCTATCCTCTTCATGCCATCCATCTCATATCCCTTATCCATCCACCTTCCACATTCATATCTTTTCCCTTCTTAAAAACTAGAGGTGCTAAAATACAAAGACAATATTCATGCATGCTTTGGACAATAAAAGCCTTTACTTCCTCCATAAATACCCTTTCTACATTATCCATCCACTTCATACATTTTTATCCTCCATATTTCCATCCTTCATTCTCCTCCTTGTCTGGGCATTTAACTCCTTTTCCACATAGTTCTTGGATCTCCATCCCTATATCCCCAATCCTAGTCTTCCATATCCTACCCTTACCTATCCATTCATTCCATCCATCTCCTATCCAATCCACCCCTTCCATCCATTTATTTTATAACCAAACATCTCTCCATCCTTCCATCCTCTATCATTCCTTGGTTATCCCTTGTCATTGGTTCCAATCCCTTACTCATCCTTTCATCATATTCAAACCATATTTTCTATCAAATCTTTTTATCTTCTAATCCAATCCATTTATTCCCCTTTCATGTTTTTCAATCTCATCTTATCCAAGCATCTTCTCTTCCAACTCCATTCTATCCAATCTTATCATCCAAATAAATTTAAAAGTTTAAAAATCCAAAAAAGAAAAAAATGATCCTGAAAAAGTTAAAAAAAAATAAAATTGATATATGATCCTGAAAAAATTAAAAATTAAAAATCCCAATAATCCAAAAATATCTCAATTCATTCCAATCAAGTGCAATTAATACTAATCCAATCTTGAAATATAGCACATTAATATTTAATCAAGCCATCATCTTAAACCAATTCAGCTGATAATCAATTGATCAATTTCAAATCCAATCATCATCATGGGATGTATCCCTCCCAATCCTCAAGGCCCCACCCTTGCAATCACTCACTCACTCAATCAATCAATCAATTGGTTTCCAGCTTGACTAGGGGCAATATGTTGGTTTTCTTTTAGTTTGTTGTGCATGGTTGCTTGTTGCTTGTATGTATTAGTATTTTTTGCATCTATCATGGTCATTGCATCCTATTGTCATAGGGGCATCATGGTCTTCAATATCATGGCGTCATAAGGCATATGGTTGTATTTGACCTTTTTTATCATGTGCTTGGCACATGGTCATTTTGGTTCCTCATACCTTGGTGCATAATGTCAAGTACAATATCAAAATCGGATATGCTCTCCCATGTTGACACAATGATAGTTTTCATTTAGCTTCATTTTGCATTGGAGGCCTTCTTTTATTCACTTTATCTACCCTCACCCTTCCTTTATGAGAAAATTGTCAAAATTAATTTTTTGCTCAATTTTCTCAAGGGGCAATCATCCTCATCCTTTTCCCGTCATCGCTTAGGCATGACTCCTGGGGCATCTTGTTTTCTTCTTCTTTGACGCAATACCGATTTTGACACCGCATCAAAGAGGGGCAAAATGTAGACACCTAAAATTGTCCATTCACACTAATATTAATTTTTATTAATATTTTCCCTTAACATTATGGTTAATTTTATTAATTGACTATAATTTTTATATTCTTCTATTTATTTAATTAAATTTACTTTAATCAAATAAATTCATTTTCCCTTTGTATTTAATTTTTTTTTAAATACTATAATATATTAAATTAAATTTAATATATTATCCCTCCATTTCCCTTTATAAAATAAATCTTATTTATTTTATTCCTCCACTAGCCTAAAGTTCTCCTAAACCATGATTAAATTAAATTTATTTTAATTTAATTCCTTTTCCCTTTTTCTTATGCTTACCTTTTTCTAAATATTCCTCTAATCTTGATTAAAAGGTGGATTACCTCTAAACATGTGCACAATCACCTTTTCCAAGGTGGCCACCTCTCCATCTTTTTTCTCCACCAATCATTTTTAAATTTCTTTTTCCCTGTAAAAGTGAAGTTTGACTTTTGCCACTTCACCTTTTGCCTCTTAATCCTATCCACACATTTCTTTTTGCCTCTTCATCTTTTCCAAACCCTACCTAACCTTTAATCTTAGCCACTCATTATTTTTCCTCTTAATCTCCACTGTCCAATTCTTTTCATTTTCTATAAAAGGATGCATCACTCCTCATTTTAGGCTAATTCTTCTAAAGTTAAAAAATTCTTCTAAGTTCTTATTTCTTCTTAATCTCTTAGCTCTTGCATCTTCTAGCTCATTCTTAATCATTCTAGTTCTAGTTCTTTTCTTTGCATTCTAATCTTATTTTTAATCTAGATCTTGTTGCATCTTTAGCATCGCTTCTTAATCATATTTCATTCATCGTAGATCTTAATCTTGTTACATTATCATTATCATAGTCTTGAATCAATCTTAATCATTTATCATTTGCGAAGCTTGGGACAAGTTCCTCATACTTTCTCTCAACTCCTTCACCATCATCTATCTTGCTTCCCATAGTTTTGCATTAGTTTTGCATTTCATTTGTGTTGGGAGAGCATACCCACATAATCTCAAAGAGCAAATCAAACAAGGATTTGGGTGCCCTTGTTTTAGCTCATTGGAGGTTGTAATGAAATTTACTTATTTTGTTGCATTTGACATGACTAACATCTAATGTGGTTTTGTTTGGTGTTTTGGTATTTTTTATTTGCAGCAAATAGGTCTATATTTTCATTGCATACACCATGTTTTCACTAACTTGTTTGTTCCATGTGCAGATATAGAAGAAGATGATTCATTTTTGTTTACCTCATTCAGATAATCAAAGTACTGAGAGGATGGTATTCCTAAAAGATCATCCTCAAAGTATGGTGATTGTCTGTACAACAACAATCCAAAAGTGTTGGAATCTAGATGAATGATGTTGCCCTGTGATGTGGGCTCTGTCGAGAAGACCTCCAATTTCCTTGAGAGAGACCACATCATAGGCCAAGACCACCCATGATCACCACAAGGGAACAACTGGATGAAGCAGTATTAGTGGGACATTCAAAGATCATAAAGACAAATCAAGGTTACAAGTGAAGCACTGGCAGATTCAAAGGGGGCATGCATCATCGACATGTCAAATGAAGGTATTGATCTGCATAATAAGGAAAGGTAAATTATAGCATAAGGCCATTTAAAATCTACATTCAAATGTAAATGCTATGACATGAGGAGTGCTTTGAACCGTAATGAAACATGGTAAGGCACTGGCAAAAAGAGGGCTTGCCGAGTAAATTAAATCATCAACATGAAAGGTAAAATACACAATGGAACCATAATAATGGAATCATAAAATTAGATGTCAAGGGATCAATCAAAACATGATACCAAAGATAGGGCATAGCATAGCATAGTAATCCAAAAAATGAATAAGTTTTCGATACAATGATGTCTAAGCCCACAACTCGAAGCCACATAGAAACATAGTGCTGTGTATGGAAAATAAATACATCACGATGAAGCTCAATTAGTGATCAATTAGACATCCCAAAATAGACAACTAGTAATATATGATGGAGATCAAAGTAGGGCTCAAATATAGTAGGAACCCGAGACATGTGACATATCAAAAGCTTGATGCATCCAAGTATCATAGCAATAGTAAAAAAAGATCAAAAATTTTCAAGGAGGATACAGAGAAAATAAGATGCCTATCAAAGTGACAGTATAATAGAGATTAAACATGCATGCGACTCTAGTATACAGTGGACACCATATTTTAAATGAATGCACAGCCTGGGAGCAGAAGTTAATATGTGGAGTTAACAAGGAGCATTAGTGCCTAAATACCTCATAGGATAATAACAATTGTCGTGTATTGAAGAATCAGTCAAAAGAGAAGAGGCCAAGGCTCACATGTAATGCTAGCAGCCATAGCTTGTGGCCTGTACAAGTGGTGTAAGTTAACAACCCAATACCACTAAATGGAATATACAACAGATTCAAGAGGGCACGATTGGCACACAATCAAACTATGCTACCCAAAGGAGTGAAATAGAAAGACATGGTGCCCAACATGAAGTTCACAAGATGTCTATTTGACAAATGCAATCAATGTTTTATAAATAGAAAAAGCATGATGCCCTTGAGTTTGTATCACAACAGTTCAATGAACAAAGATCAAAATGTTTCAGAGAGATACAAACAAGTATTGATTCTCTAGCTTGCTCATGGTACATCAATGGTATGATAGCAAGCCATAGCTCATGGTCTATGAAAACCAGAGCCATTCCAAAGAGCATACAACATAATGTCTCACAATGCCCTAGCCCACAGGTCGTGTATGAAGAAGATGCAGCAAGCTCATGCCCTAGTCTCATACATAGCAGCCCACAAGTTGAAAGAAATGGCTCACAGTGCTCTCATTAAACATAATACAATAAACGTGCCAAGAATTCAAAACTACAAATTCTAGTAAGTATTAAATGATAGTTCCCTAGGGATATGTATGAAGTGACATAGCATCAAAGACAATGGAGTTGAATTTACAAAAGGATAAACCAGTAAAATAATGCTTCAATATGCAGAGATTCACACATACAATACAATGCCTTTGAAATATAGAATGCATATCACAGTGCCCTTATCAAATACAAAGAATCAACATCAAGCAATGAATCAAGAAACATGAAGATACCCTTTTTCAAGATCTCAGGCCCTTGTAAATTCAAATAGTACAAATGGTGCCTTAGATTTCACAACATTGAATACATCATTGTGCCCTCGAAAATTTAGAGGAAGGGTTAACACAAAATGGAGTGCCAAATGTAATGCCTACCTTGACAATATGATTCCATGAAGGAAAAGGCTGGTTGTTTCTAAAGATGAACTCAAGGATGGAATGCAGGAGCGCTAGTGAAAAGGGAAACTTTCCAAGTGCTAGAAGATGAAGTGTCTACTACCAGTAGACTTTCCTCATCCTTGATGAGGGTTTTGGGTCTAGATAACCAATTAATATGTTCTTCCCTTTTTTAGGTTTGAGAATTTATTAATTAGTCCTTTTGTGCTAAGTATTTTCTAAAGCATGGGTTTTATTTAAATAATGGGTTATTAAATGTGCTTTCCCCTTGATTGGGTTGAGAGTCATTTATTGACTTAGGAAATAAAAGGTTTAAATCCATGTTTAATTATTGGCATAGGGGTAAGATTTCAAATAAACCATTTGTCAGAATATTGTTAGTGCATGACTTGGAGGGGTCAGAGTGGTCTCCTTTTGACCACCTATTCTAGGAGTCTATTTTTCCACTACCCCCTATAAACTTAGGAATCTGGCATCTGAGTTTATGAGGCAGCCTTATGGGCCTATTTTGAGGGATTTTCCACTTTTAGGAGGTTAAGGTGGCTTCAATGCTGATTCTTTTTGCCTCATTTTATATACCTCTCACGTACGTGATTGAGGGAAGTTCTTCATTCTCTCTTTCTTGGAGGTGAATGCATGTAACTATGGAGAAGCAAGCTATATTTTGGCTCCTTTCAATTCAAGACATGGAAATCATCCTTCTTATTCATATAGTTTTGTGAGTTGTTTTGGTGAAAGTTAGTCCTTTACTTGATATTTTGTTCATTTAGATGCTCATAAGCACTTTTATTTCCTAAAGTCTTAATATTTGTGTATTTGAATGCTTTTGGGGTTGTGGAATTCATTTTCTGTCCTTATTTTCAGCCAGCACCTTATTTCTAATGAAAAAAGAAGAGTTAGGGAGAAGTTGTGATTCTCAAGTTATGTTTGGATTCCATTGTGAGTGCATTGTAGTTTGTGGATCTATTCAGTTTGGTGAATCACCTAGTTTTAGTTTCAATTTCATGCACTCTCTCTCCCTTTTCCTTCAAAGTTTAGTTAAGTTTTAGGTGATTCAAGGGGAATTCAACCCCTAATCTAGAGTTCTACTCTCGGATAGGTTATCCACAACCTGAGGGTAGTCCCATGTTTCATGGGATTGCTAGGTTCTACACTTAGCCATACTTGGGTGCAATCCCTAGTGACAATAGTTACCTTGTTGAAGATGATGATGACACCAACACCGAAGAAGAGATTAAGGTAGTATACATATCTTTGAAAGAAGATTAAGAAGAAGGAGAGAGGTAAGTTGAAAAAACACTTATTTCTAAAGTTAGCAAGAATGATACATGGATTATTGATAGTAGCTGTACTCATCATATGATTGGTGATGAAGAAAAATTTGAATATCTTGAACATTATAATGATAGATCTGTAAAAATGGGAGATGATACACCTCATCTAGTAAAAGGAAAAGGATCTATCTTGTTGAACAATAAGATTAGATGTGAGAATGCATATTGGGTGAAGTGAGTTAACTACAATTTTTTGAGTGTAGAACAACTCAATAACTCAAGTCAACGAGTTGCATTTGAAAGGATAAAGGTGAAAATCTATGATGAGAATGGAAAGTTGGTCGGTACTGGTGAACAATCAAAAGGTAATATGTTGTATCTTGACAATGCTGAAACTTCTTGTTTATTGTCTAGAACTAAAAATGTGTCATTGTGGCACAAAAGCTTATGTCATGTGAATTTTGACAACATTGTTAAGATCGGTAAGAAAAGAAAAGTTAGAGGCTTACTGAGCTTATCTAAACCTGACCATGTCGTGTGTAAACAATGTCAAATGGGAAAATGTCAAAATCTAGTTTCAAGAGCAAGACCTATTCACCCAAAGCTATTTTGGAGTTGGTTCACACCGACTTATGTGGTCCTATGAGAACTCAGAGTTATTATGGTGACATATAATTTATTTTATTTGTTGATGACTACTCTAGAATGATGACTATTATGTTTTTGAAAGAGAAATTTGAAGCCTTCAAGATGTTTAAATGGTACAAAGCTAAAGTGGAAAAGGAAAGTGGAAAAGATTTAAAATGCTTAAGATCAAATAGAGGTGGTGAGTTTATTTCTGATGAGTTCACTAACTTTTGTAATGAACATGGAATTTGTTGGTTCCTCAAACTATACTTTATGCTTTTAGTAGCAACCAATACATCTATAGTTTTTTAAGGAGGGGTTAGATCCAAATATGAAATTTAAGATGACTGAACCAACTATAGGGACAAGACTGCCCACTCCACTTCTGGCTCTGCAAAACCAAGGAGGGTACTCCTAATCCAGTAAAACAAAAATTACTTCAACAATCATATACTGGATTTCAAACAAAATATAGATGTTAAGAAAATACTAAATGGTAACCACTCATTCATTGATTCTCCATTACCATTTGATAAAATACAACTTGTAGGTCACTATACCTCAAAGATATTGATAGATTTATATCAAAATTAGGAATACAATAAGACTTCATCAAGCAATTATTTCTATAAAGTAGGTTCACTACTGGAAAGTTCCTTATCCATTGGGTAATATCTTACTGCAAAGTGAAACACATAGACAATATACTAAACTTTGATGATTTATAATCTCAAAAAATACTACCACCTTGTGATAATTTTAATAAGAGAACTCCTAAATTCACACCACTCACTGATATCCTTATGCAAACCCTAGAAAATTAGTATTATATCCAAAGCTTATTTAATTTGATCCTTAGATCAAAGCTAAATAATGACAACACATACAAAGAGAAATTTGATGCAATGAATCTAAAAATTGGTAACTCAAAGAAATAATACACAAAGGAGAGATGTAAACCCTAGATTTTATTCAACTTTCTGAATCATCTTTCATGTATACACAATGCTTTAGAATATAAGCCATATGAATATTGGAAAAAAACTAGTAATACTTTCTCTTCTATATTAAAAAATGACTTAATACAATCTAATGTTCAAGCTCCGGTCCTTCTAAAGTGATCTTGAGAATCCTTTTATAGAACACAAGGATTGCAAACAAGCTTTGGATCATTTTAGAAGAGAAAAAATAATGAAAATTATATAAGACAAAAATTCGACAGATACAACACTTTTCTGTTACATTTTTGCAAAGTTGCTTATTGACTTGAGCACCAAAATTTGCAACAAATTCCAAAGTCAGTTCAACTTCTGCCAAGTGTTGCTTTTGTGTTTTCCTTAACTATGTGAGATCTTTCATGTTGTTTTCCTTTCTTCAAGGAGTTGAATAAGTGCCACCTGTTGCAACTTTAGTGGCTGCCTCTTCATTCTTTGCATCCTTCAAAGAATATGTAGTTTCCCAAGATGTGTATACCTCTTCACTAGGCTAATGGAAAGCTACCACCTCATCTTTCTTCTGCAACAAACTATTCAAATCAAATTTTACCTAATGGACCTCCTTGTTTAGCGATTCAAAATGTACTCTGGCATCTTGTAATATTTCAACTATCTAGACAAGTAGAATATTTCTATCTGTACTCAAGATGTTTCTTACCTTGGTTGACAATTATTCATCTAGTTGTCCCAACCATACCTTTTTATCTTTTAGAGTTCCATTCCTGTTCAAAAGGCCAGGAAACATTTGAAAGAAATCTTGGTAATATCTTTCCCTTAGGACTGATGCCTTTCTCTTAAATTTTTCCCTTCTCATTGCAAACTCAAATTACGTTTTAACAAATTTATAGGTACTTGTTAACTGTTCATCCATAATTTTTTGAGCTTTAATCAAAGAATAGAAGAATTTAAACCTATCTTTCCTGGCAACCCACCTCTCCAAAATTGGGTCTACAGTGGCCACTTATTCTTTAAAAGAATTCAAAATTTTAACTAACTCCTCTCCAACCTTATAAATTTCCTTAGGCTAAACACCCTCAACAAACTGCAAAATTGTGTCTTTTATTTTGTCTTCATCTTTCATGGACACTTCTAGTTGTCCTTGCTCAAACAATTATATCTCATTTCTCAATTTCTTTTCCTTCTCCAAGAGAACCCACCTTTCATTTTCAAGTACCTCTCTATATGTTATTTCATCATCCTCAATACGTGGAGGTAAAGGGAAGGGGAGAAATTTAATTATAGGGCTGGATAAAGGGGGAATAGAAGGGGAGGAAGCAATTTGTAGTTGGTCTGATACCTGGATTGGGCCCTTCTCTCCTAACCTCTTTCTTAAGTCTTCTATTAACTTATCCTTCTCATTGATACATTTTTTCATCTCTCCATAAGCCTTCAACACTATCTCTAGCTTTAAAGTGAGCTCTTATTTCTCCCTGGCTTCCCTCTTTGCCACCTTCATACCGAGTTTGGCTATTTCCAAAGCCATGCTTGATGCTTCAATGATTGAGGTCTCACTGACACTCTGTACTAGAAAACTATCTAAAAGATCACCCCTAACTATTTGTTTACCTTTATTATTTTCATTCTTCTTAAGAGACCAAATAACCAAGGCTTGATGGTCATCACTAAAGGTGACACCTTTAATTTCTTTCTCTACCTCCTCTTTGGTCTTGTGGGCTAGTGTGATCTATTTTCTAATAGCATCAAGGACCACTGCATCAACAATGTCCCACTCAAGGAGAATGAGCACCCATGCATTCTTTACTAGGTCTCTCCCTTGCTCTGGAGTGATTTTTTCAAACCTCTCTATCAATTCTTTTCTTACCTCATCTTCTATGATCTTTAGGTCTTTCTATGGATTTTAATCCTATCTTTTTTCACAGGTTTCCTTGAATTGATTTAAGTGCAATTTCCACAAGAATTGCATGAAGCCCCTGGCCTTGAAAAAGGCATCATCTATAAGGAACTCATCACATGCCTACTTGGTGATAGGATCCAGTTCCTTGCCAGCTAATTCCCCTTCTATTAGGTCTGATTCAGGTTCCTTGGGTGGCTATGGCACTCCCTCATTTATCTCTTTATAGGTCATGCATATTTTACCTAAACTACCCAATTGTTGTAGTTGTTCTGCCACCTCTTGATGATCTACAAGATTTAGAGGTGATTGGGTAGGAGAATATTACTACTCAACTTGTGTAGGCCTTTCTTCCAAAATTTTCATTTTTGGTTGAGGTGGAGAATCAGAATAAATCTCAATTGGTTGATTTTGTGGTGATCTTTGAGCACCCTCTATTTTGTCCTGCATCTTAACTTCCTTAGAAGTGGAAGGGATATCTTCTGACCTTCTGCTTTCTTTTTTTTTTCTTGGTCTTGGTATGGCCACACTATATCCAACCTTCCTCTGTACCATATATCTTCCTGGGGGCACCATTTTAGTAAATGCAAGCTTACTTAACAAAAATCTAGCCCTCTCTGGTTTAGTTTGCATCATAATTTTCTTCTTCTCATTCAGGGCTTGGATGATACCCTCAAAATGGCTCATGAGAGCTTCTATCTTCTTCTCAAATGGGGTAAATTCCTTTAAGGGATCATAATCCCTGACAAAATGTTGGACAAAATCTAGTGTCTTTTTATACACTAGAAAATTCTCCTTCCTAATTTTCTGTTCTTGTAAATAAAAGATGTTTTTGATAATATCCTTAGGAAAGTTGAAAACATGGTCCATACAGGCACACCTTGTCCTCTTCTTGAACATATCATTGTATAAACCCTTAGGATTTGATACCCTAGCAAGTGAAGTAGCCATGATTGTTGCAAGATTTTATCCATATGGGACCACCCACCTTTTGTAATCACAAACTGGTGGGCTACTATGGTATTAGGAAAGAAAATATCCTCTAGCTCTTCCTGTGAGGGTATTATCTTACAAATCTCCAAGTTGCCTCAAAAATTATGCAACACCAATCTTGAGAGGGACCTGATATGGTAGTATAAAAGGATTTCCTCTGAAACCATACACCCTGATTATAGTAGATACTGGGTAGAGGATAAAATCACCCCAATTGTGCACAATCTTGATGTCAGTGGCATATTTCTTAGGTCTAAGGAGATCCAACAAGGCCTTTGGAATTCTATGATTCTTTAGAAACAATAGAGCCCTAAGCCTTGATGCAAAACATCTATCAAAAGTAACAAATTTGTTCTCATTTCTATCCCAAGTCAAATTTAGATTCCACAACTGGACTGGCATTTCTTGACCATCCTTCTATCTCATTAGGTCCATTTCTTTCTCAAAATAATTGGCTCCTTTATACAAAAACATATAAATCAACAAGGAGTATCGGCAAAAGGGTCTGTCTACTTTGGCTCTCTGGATTCCTATTAATCCCTCATGAATCAAGTCAGCTAAGAAAGGGGAAAAATCAAAAGTGACTGCCAAGTAAGGGTGTAGAATTTGTGCCATCATGAACATGTAGTGCACTAACATCTCTTCTTGGGAATCTTCTCCAAAAACCTAGCATAAAGACCAATACACACCCTTTTCCCTAAGGTTAAAATAATCCATCTTGAAAGGTTCTTGTGTATTGGGCCCTACTGTAATCAGACCTCCAACTTTATTGAAAAAATCCTTTAGAGGACCATTTATAAGATAATTTTCTCCAGATCACTGGTGGGTTCACTCAACCTAAAGATTTCTCTGATCTCTTTAGCTAAAATAATGATTAGAGGGTTTCCATTTATATCCCTAACAACCATAGCCACATGATCATATCTTTGTGCTACTTGGATCATGATATCTACATCCATGAACACATTCAGCACAACAAGTTTACCTAAATCAGACTACCATATATTGTTACTAGGAGAAAAGGCATGTCTTTGTCTGAAACCCACTCTGAATAGTACTAAACCAGAGACCTCAATGTTAGCATCTCTCATATAATTTCCTTTGTCATACATGCTATTTTCTATTTTGACCCTAGGGCTTTTGGGTACTAATGCTTTTTCTTTGATCATGTCAATGGTTGAATGATCAAAGTGCTCTAAGAGGTCCTCATGAACACCCTGTTCATGATACTCAACCTTTCCTATTAACTCCCTCCTTGGTGCCATTTTCAGAATTTAGGGTTTCAACAATACTACAAGAATCAAGAAAAGGTATAGGAAGGTCACCCAAAATTTCTCAATAGGAATTTGTAGAAAAATAATAGTAGGGAGACAATAATTCATAGAGTACTAACCAATTCCAACAATTTCTCAGAAGATGGTAATTCGCTCTGCAATTTTCTTCACCAGGGCTCTACAAATTCTTTAGCTTTGTGCTTTTAGGAATGAAATGATCAAAAGGTATATCATGTACAAGAAACATTAATTCATGAAAATTCATTTCACACAATCTAGCCATAACTCCTCTGAGAATTTGGATGGTTTGAACTTAATAGGAAAATTTTCTTTTGCACCAAATTCAATTAAGTTTAAATTCAAACTGTTGATCTTTACTTAGAAAACATCTGATGGTTGTCGTGATTCTGCAATTAATAATTCTCGTGCACTTTTCCATCACACTCTTACACCAACCGTTAATAAAAAAATATCTATGATAACTCAAAACTCTAGTCATTCAGACCCACTTGACACCTAGATTCACTGTCACCATTGGATGAAATATATCCAACGGTCACTGTTAAGTACTTTATGATTGGACCCCACTATCATGTCTTATGTCCTTATGGTAGATCAATGGCTATTGTAATGTTGCAATCATAAATGTATGATTACTTTTCCTTCACGGGATTGTGCTAGCTGTTAGATCAGAAGCAAGATGTCATCCTCTTAACCCTTTTAGTAACTAGGCCCAATGATTACATGTCATCAAATTATCTCGATTGGATGGTTGTTATAAAACAAAGTTTTTCGGTCCCACTTTCCTTACTTGTTGTGTGTCTGATGCATCAATGGTTGTCGCAATGCTGTGATGGTTAATTATCCTACATCTTTTCATTGTGGCATAGTGCTGACTGTTGGATTGACGAGGAAGATAAACACTTAAATAAAGTGTCAAAACCTTAGGAAAAAATGACACGAGGACTTAGGAAAAGATTTTAAAAGGGCATGGGAACTTTAGACTTAGGAAAAATAAAGTGTTGGCTTAGGTAAATAAAAACCTAAGAAATAAGGCCCCACCCGATGGTAAATAAGATACATGCATATTAGGAGACTTAAGTGATTTCAAAAAGCAACAACCAAATAGAAGGGTAGAAGTTCGACATAGGGTTTTTCCTTTTAGCATGAAAACCATTAGGGTTACTTCAACAAGATATTTAATTAGGGATTTTTGGATCACAAGAAAACTTTTGGTAAATTGGAAACAAGACTCAAAATTATTTCAGGCGACCATTAACCAAACAAAAACTCTTCTGGTTTATATTTCAAACTTCAAAAAACACAAAATTTATGTTGGAAAATTTTTCAGTGCTAATAGTGGTTCTGTGTGGGGATGTATGCCTCTTGCAAGCATGTCAAGAATTCAAAATCTTTGGGAAAAGAAAACCATCTACTGAAAAAAAACTCACCTTACACACATGACTTAAAATAAACACACAACCAGGAAAGAAAACTAATCTATTGTTCATGGATTATGAGAGTACCTCTAGGAGAAGTACAATTTGAGAAATTGTCCATGAATTGGAAATTCCAAAACATTTCCAACTAGATCTTTTAGGATATAGGAATCAGATCCCCACTTGGTATTGCCAAGATATGGTCCCAACCAAATTGGGTCAAATTTGCTACATTTTTCTTTTATCTTCTAGCTTGGCATTCCACATTAAGACCAGATCATCAATGTTAAAATTTCTAACCGTAGTCATTTTTTCATACAAATTTTTGTTCTGGAGATGTGATTTTATATTTTTGTCATGGCTTCCCTTCTTGATTCATCCAATTGTATCAGGTCTTCCAATCTGATTTTCATTTCATTGCCCAAATCACCATCATATAATTGGATGAATTTATATATATGCAGTAAATTATTCTATGGTAATCTGGTATGGATACCATATACTAAATCAAAAGGAGCACATGTAATGGCCTTCTTTACAGTCACCCTATCAGCCCATAGAGCTAGCTGCAACTTTGAATCCCATGCCTTCTTGTTCCTATCAAGGACTCTTTCCAAAAAAATTATCAAACTTTTATTACTTGATTTAGCCTAACCATTACCTTGAGGGTGATAAGGAGTTGAATATGAAATTTGAATCCCATATTTTTTACAAAAGCTATTAAATTCTTTAGACCTGAAACACATAGCGTTGTCTACTATTATAACCTTAGGACATCCAAATCTTGCTAGCATATTTTGCATCATGAAATCATTGACCACCTTACTAGTGGCTCTCTTAGTGGGAATTTCCTCAACCCACTTGGTGAAGTAATCTATGGTAACTAGGATCCATGAATGACCCCCACTTGATTTGTTTTGGATTTCTCCAATAAAATCCATGCCCCACTTTTGAAAGGGGCTACAACTGTCACAGGACTCAAGGGAAAATTGCCACTGAACTTTAATTTTCTTTCAAACCTTTGGCAAGCATCACATTTTTTGACAAACAAGTGTGCATCCTTGAAGACAGTGGGCCACCAAAACCCATACCTTAATATCTTATGTGTAGTAGTCTTAGCCATGTAATGGCCACCACACACACCTTCATGCATTTCTTGTAATAAGTTCTCAGCCTTATGATGGTCAACACATTTTAGCAAGACACCTTCATTACTCCTCCACCATAATTCTCCTTAGTAATCACATATCTTATAGCATGCAATTTCACATTCCTTCTTTTGTGGTCATCCATGTCAGGGGGAAGAATTATCTTCTGCAAGTATCCAACAATATCTTCATACCAGTCACAACAATCTAAATCACAGATGTATGGCCTCTGCTCTTCTTCAAGAACATTGATATGGTTAGCATCCAAATTTATTTGAGCCATGAGTTTAGCTAACCCTAGTCCTCTAACTAGCTTTGTGATTTGGATGTCAATGTTGTACTCTTGGATCCTATTTATCCACTTGCATCTTCTTCCTGAGACTTCTTGTTGTACTAGAATATCCTTCACAACAACACTAGGCACATATACAACTATAGTTGCTCCTACTAGATAACATCTAAAAGTTTTGATAGCCTTAACCAGTGCATATGCCTTCTTTTCATTTATGTCATATTTTAACTCAACTTCTTGCAAAGATTTACTAAAAAAATGATATAGGCTACTCAAAACCCTTTGATTTCTTTTGTAACAATACTTTAGCAATGGTATGATAAGAAGCAAAGAAAAACATCTGAAGGGGCTTATTGTAATTCAATGTCCTCAATATAGGAGCATTTTTAATTGCTTGCTTGATTTCACAAAAATCTTTCTTAGCTTCTTCATTCCATTCAACTTTTGCACCTTTCATCAACATCTTGGAGATAGGGACAGTGATTTTAGAAAAATTTGTGATAAATCTTCTGAAAAAGTTGATCCAACCAAAGAAGGATTGAATTCCTTTAACATTTCTAGGTAGTGGAACATTATCAATTGCAGTTACCCTTTCAAGGTCAATTCTAACTCCATCTTTGGACACAATATGACCTAAAAGTTTACCTTTTGTTTCCCCAAAAGAACATTTCTTTGGGTTAAGAGAAACTCCATATTCTAAAGCTTTTACAAAAAATTTCTCAAGATGGCCACAGTGCTGATCCTTCTTTTCTAAATAAGCTATGAGATCATCCTGGTATACCACAAGAAACTTGTTTATAAAATCTAAAAATGCTACATCCATGGCTCTTTGAAAAGTAGCCCCAACATTAGTTAAACCAAAAGGCATCCTAACATATACATATGTGCCCCATGGAGTAGTTAATGTAGTCTTGAATTGTTTAGCATCCTTGAAAACCACTTGGTTATAGCCTGAGAACCTATCCATCATAGACATCAGTTCTGATCCACTAACCCTTTATAGAATGGCTTCCATATAAGGCAACCCATAATTATCCTTCAATGAATGTACATTTAGGTTCCTAAAATCTACACAAAGCCTAATGTCCCCATTTTTATTCCTTGCTAGGACCAAGTTAGAAACCCATGTTGAATGCCTGATAGGTTTAATGATCCATGCATCACTCTATTTTTTCAACTCTTCCTGCATTTTTGGTGCCAGAGTAGGGTTTAGAGGCCTCAACTTTTGTCTAAAATGTTTGGTGTCCTCCTTCAAAGGGATTTCATGTTGGGATAAATTTTCCCTATATACCTTTAAGTCATCATAAGACCAAGAAAAAACATTCCTATATTTTCTAAGAAGATTTATCAAAGCCTTTCTTATTTAAGGAGTCAATCTTCCCCTAAAATAAACATTTTTAGGGGCTCCAAATGTTCCTAAATTTATTTCCTCCAAACCCTCTGGTTTACTTACAGTCTTTGCTAAAAAAGACCTGTCATTATTGTCAAATGCTCTTTCCAGCACAACTAGACCCTTTGGGACTTTATTTATTTTTAATTGCAAGACCCTCTTGCCACAGAGAGTGTCCTCATTTCTTGAGGTCTCTATATACCCACCGAAGTTCATTTCTCTTCCTTTAAGACTGGCCTCATAATGTAAAATCTTAAGATGTTTAGATCATCTTCAAAAACTTGCCATTTTTCCATGTTGTCTGGTATAGAAGGTCTAGATTGAACTTCAATTTTGGATATCCCAGCAAATGCAATGTCTTCTAGCTTTAAAGAAATATTGACCAATAAATCAGCCATTCTATTATGGCCCCTGTCTATCTAGTCAATACCAAAAGCATCAAAGTATTCAATCTCATCCCAAACAACATTTCTGTATTGCTGCAATCTTTTATTTTTTGATGCATACTTGGATCTTACCTGAGATACAACCATTTATGAATCTCTAATCACTCTAAGGATTTTTATCTTATGTTTTGATGCTAATCTCAATCCTGTCAACAAAGCCTCATACTCTGCAATATTGTTTGTACAAGTAAACAACATAGTGAAAGAAAACTTAAAAGTTCTTTCAGTAGGGGAGACTAACAATACTCATGCACCAGATCCCTCCCTAGAACTTGCACCATCAAAATACATGGTCCATAGACCATCCTAGTTTATAACATTATTTTTATCCTTAGATAAAAGTAAAGGTTCATCTCCATCCTTGATTCCTCTATCTTGCACTTGGAAGGAATTTACATCAGTATCCAGGAAACAATTCATATTTTCATCTTTAGTTTCCTCCTCAATCTTATGGGGAGTTCTAACTTCCCTGGATACTTTCACATTTTCACCAAAAATATTGAAGGTTGCAAAGGATAAGTCACATTGAATACTACCTCCCATTGTTGCACTCCACTTCCTTGACAATAACATTACATATTGGGGAGGTATGTCAACAACTATGACACTCATGGCCAGTTGTCTACCTAGATATGTTGCAAGCTTATAGGGAAGGGCCTTAATTGTTCCAATGACTGGTACCTCTCGAGAATTCATAGCTTGGCATCTCCCATGAGGAGTGTCACCTTGTAATCCCATTGACCTCATGATTTTAGCAGGCATAACTATATTTGATGCCCCTGAATCAATGATGTAATTTTTTAACATCTTCCCATTGATAATCAAGGTTAAGAAGAAAGGATGAACAACTCTTAAATAATTATTTGCAACATTTGTATCTAGGTAAATCTGGGGTATTTCTAAAACTATTTCTTCCATGTGTTTCCCCTTATTTGGAGATTTATCTTTTGTCTCATTATTTACTATTTTTTGGAGACTTGTAGCAAGAACACTATTTATCCATGTAAGCGCCTTTTCTTTGTGTTCACCTATCCTCATCATTTCCATTAATGGAACTTTAACTATTAGTTGAGACAAAAAATGGTTCATATCAATAGGTGTATATCTCACATAAGATAAATCTTGCTTAGTATGAAACATATCCCTATTCTCATCTTGTGTTGCAAAACCCATCTTGTATTCCCTTTGTTTCTTATTTTCAACTTGGGGAATAGGGATACTTGTAATTGGTGTCTTTACTTTAATCTTATAAATATTTTTCAAACCATTTGGCTTTTCATCTCCTTTCAATTTTAATTTCTTGACATCATCAGCAACTTTATTTTTAACTTGTGCTTGCTTTGTGTTTTCATGATTTTTCTTAATAAATACACCTGTTGGTCTACCATCTGTATTGCCAGAAGTTCTATTCCTTAAAACATAGTTACTTTTGGCCTGAGTAACCATATCGACAGTAATTTGGGCTATTTCTTCATCAAAAGGCCTTCTCAATACAACAGGTTCTTCACTCTTTCCCGTATTACTGTTGATGTTCTCAATTTATTCTTCTTCTTCATCAGAGAAAACTTGTTGATGGTAAGATTCTCTTCTACTCTGAGAATTGTTTACATCCTGGTTCTCATCTTCCTCCTTAGAATAAATTTCATCTTTTAAATTTGAGGAAGTCATAGCACAACCTTGTTCATCATAAGACTCCTCTTCATCAACCCTCTATTCTTCATTTTCAGGTACATTTTAAGAGACTACACAATAATTAGGATCATGTGGGGATTGGTAGGCTGTATACCATGGAACATCATTGGTCATGTTGACTGAATGCTTTTGCAAGGGATCATGGGTTTTGTCATTAGGCTTATCCTTTCTATCTAGGATTTTAGGCTTCCCATCCTTCTATTGGGCATGGTAAGGAAAGTTCTACAACCTAGGTTGCATATTGAAGTTGTTAAAAGGATTTTTATCATTTCCTTGAGCCTTGTTTCTATTCTCACCAAGCTTTAAGTCCTTTAGTGCATTCAAGATTTGCTTAAAATTTTCATCCTCTCTAGATTTTATATTGGTGAGTTTATCTAATTCCTTTTTTACAAACCTAGGAGGTTTAGGGTCCTCTCTCCTACCTAGCTTTCCTAATACCCTTCTATTTCTTTCAATATTTACAACAAACCTTTGAGCCTCCCTAATGGTTCTAGGATTTTTGTCTCTAAGGAGGTATCCCATTTTTGCATCAAAAGCATTTAAATATGTTTCCAAGCACACCTTCTTATCTAATCTCATAACTTGGAAAAGCTTATGCATTGCCTTTTAAAACCTGACATTGAATTCAAGGACCTCTTCATTTTGGTTTTTCTTAATATTGTTGAGTTCATTAAACATAAAACCTTGATTTGTCTTATCATTGTATTGGTCCTTGAAACAATTTATAAAATCATCCCAAGAGGCAATACAGTCGTAGGGAAGCTCTCTAAACCAATCTCTTGCATCTTTAGTAAATGATTGGACAAACAATTTCATAATTACATCTTCATGTTCTATTTCATAATAATATATCATGTCAATAAATTTATTTAGATGCTCTGCACATGTAACAACATTATTACTAGTGAATTTTGGAAGCTTTTCCCTAATTTCTTTAGGAATCAAATTAGGATAACCAGGAATATCATTAAAGAGAAGTTTTTTGTACCTTTCCACATGAACCAGTCTCCTTTGCAATGATCCATTATTTTGAGAAGTAGAAGCTTTATTATTTGATGTGTTAATTAGCAGAATTTGTAGCTATTGATGGTATGACAATGGCAGCTTAGCTAGCATAATTCCCAAAGTTAGCACCAATTATCAAAGCAAGACTAATTGTATTAGAAGGACCTGATGACTGCCTAAGAAAATCAATCTTCTTTTTCATCTTTAGAGTGGTAGTCTCAAGTTTTTCTTTCTCTAAATCTTTAGCTAGAATCTCCTCTTCTCTCTTAGCCCTTTCTAAATCATTATCCAATTTGGACAATTGATCTAAGGGAATCATGTCACTAATAGATTCATTAATCAATATGCATGTTGCAACCTTCTTACCCTTATCCTTAGGCTTTCTAACTTTAGCTATTTGGCGAATAAAAGGTTCCTCAATATTTTGTTTAGATGTTGCAACAACATTTAAGGCTTCCAGAGTTAGCAATTGCCTCCTTAGTTGATCTGATCTGATTTGAGTTTGTCTCAACTCAATCTCATTTTCCTTTTCTCTTTCTTTCTTAATGGCAATTTGTTCCCAGATTCTCTTCTCCAAGTTAAACACTTCAAAGATATCTTCAGAATCTGGGAGAGTAGTTTCAGATTCTAAAGCTTCATCAAAAATTATTTGTTTTTCATATCTTGGGTGATGGGGGCTTTTAGAAAGTGAATCTCCCTAGGTTGGAGGATCATTTCTATCCTCTAAACCTCTACTTTTACTTCTTGATCTCCTACCGGCACCCTGAGATTCTATATTTTCTATATTTTTAATATGATGCATTCCTTGTTCTTCACTAAAATGAGGAGAATAATAATCATCATATGCACCTAATCCTAAGTCCATAGCCTTCTCATACTCATAAGCATTCCCTTCTTGGCTAGGATGGACTAGGTCATTTTCATTTGTATTCTTCTTTTGTGTCCAAGCTTGAGACATATTTATATCATTATTTTCTCTTCTTGGCTAACGAGCCCTAGAAGTGCCTTGAAGGTCACCTTCTAACTCATTTTTAGGGTGGTCCTTCCTCCAGGCTCTCATATTCCTATAAATCATATTTGGAAAGTGTTATAAACAATTTTTATTTTTACTCAACACTGTTGCAGAGATTCTCAGAGTCGCCACCCAACATAAGAGTACTAGTATTCCAAGAATACCTCAAATAATGATAAGAAAAGACAATGAAAATCTTGGTAATTTTTTTACTGATACTGCATAGAATTGCAGATAATTCTATGTACTTCAATGGTGACTAACTGGTTTTGAAAAATAAGAAGGAACAGAGTCTAGTACAACTTGTACCTACATTATTTGACACAAATTTATAATACCAGAGATCTTCTATTTAGATTCATCATAACTGTATCATCTCTATTCCCCAGTGGAGTCACCATTTTGTTGGTTCCTCAAACTGGACTTTATGCTATTAGTAACAACCAATACATCTATAGTTTTTTAAGGAGGGGTTAGATCCAAATATGAAATTGAAGATGACTGGACCAACTATAGGGATAAGATTTCCCTCTACACTTCTGGCTCTGAAAATCTAACGAGGGTACTCCTAATACAGTAAAACAAACCTTACTTCAACAATCATAGACTGGATTTCAAAAAAATAGATAGATGGTAAGAAAATACTAAATGGTAGCCACTCATTCATTGATTATCCATTACCATTTGATAAAATACAACTTGTAGGTCACTATACCTGAAAGATCTTGACAGATTTATATCAAAATTAGGAATACAGTAAGACTTCATTAAGAAATTTTTTCTATAAAATAGGTTCACTGTTGGCTAGTGCCTTATCCATTGGGTAATATCTTACTGCAAAGTGAAGCACATAGACAATATATTGAACTTTGATGATTTATAATCTCAGAAAATACTACCACCTTGTGATAATTTTAATTAGAGAACTCCTAAATTCACACTACTTATCGATATCCTTATGCAAACCCTAGAGAATTAGTGTTATATCCAAAGATTATTTAATTTGATCCTTAGATCAAATCTAAAGAATGACAACACATACAAAGAGAAATTCCATGCAATGAATTTGAAAATTCATAACTCAAAGAAATAATACATAAAGGAGAGATGTAAACCCTATATTTTATTCAACTTTCTGAATCATCTTTCATGTATACACAATGCTTTAGAATATAAGCCATTAGAATATTGGCAAAAAAATAGTAATAATTTCTCTTCTATATTAAAAAATGACTTAATACAATCTACTGTACCCTAGACTCAAAACTTGTCAATCTAATGTTCAACCTCTGGTCCTTCTAAAGTGATCCTGGGAATCCTTTTATAGAACACAAGGATTGTAAACAAGCTTCAAATCATTTTAGAAGAGACAAAATAATGACAATTATATAAGACCAAAATTTTATAGATACAACACTTTTTTGTTACATTTTTGCAAAGTTGCTTATTCACTTGAGCGCCAAAATTTGCCACAAGTTCCAAAGTCAGTTCAACTTCTGCCAAGTGTTGCTTTTGTGTTTGCCTTAACTATGTGAGATATTTCATGCTATTTTCCTTGCTTCAAGGAGTTGAAGAAGTGCCACCTGTTGCAGCTTCAGTAGGTGCCTATTCATTCTTTGCATCCTTCGAAGAATATGTAGTTTCCCAAGATGTGTATACCTCTTCACTAGGCCAATGGAAATCTAACACCTCATCTTTCTTCTACACCAAAGTATCCCAATCAAATTTTACCTGATGGACCTCCTTGTTTAGGGATTCAAAATGTACTCTAGCATCTTGTAATATTTCAACTGTCTAACAAATAGAATATTTCTATCTGTACTTAAGATGATGCTTACCCTGGTTGAAAATTCTTCATCTACTTATCCTAACCATACCTTTTTGTCTTTTAAAATTCCATTCTTGTTGAAAAGGTCAGGAAACATTTAAAAGCAATCTTGGTAATATCTTGCCCTTAGGACTGATGCCTTTCTCTTTAAGTTTTCGCTTCTCACTACAAACTCAAATAAGGTTTTAACAAATTTATAGGTACTTTTGAACTGTTCATCTACAAATTTTTGAGCTTTAAACAAAGAATAGAATAATTTTAACCTATCTTTCCTGGCAACCCACCTATCCAAAATTGGGTCTACAGTGGCCACTTCTTTAAAAGAATTCAAAATTTTAACTAACTCCTCTCCAAACTTATAAATTTCCTTAGGCTCAACATCCTCAGCAAACTGCAAAATTGTGTCTCTTATTTTTTCTTCATATTTCATGGACACTTCTAGCTGACCCTACTCAAATAATTGTCTCTCATTTCTCAATTTCTTTGCCTTCTCCAAGAGATCCCACCTCTCAATTTCCAATACCTCTCTATATTTTATTTCATCATACTCAATACATGGAGGTAAAGGGAAGGGGGGGAATTCTATTATAGGACTAGATGAAGGGGGAATAGAAGGGGAGGAAGCAATTTGTAGCTATTCTGATACATGGATTGGGCCTTGCTCTCCTAACCTCTTTCTTAAGTCTTCTATTAACTTATCCTTCTAATTGATATCTTTTTCATCTCTCCATAAGCCTTCAACACTATCTCTAGCTTTAAAGTGAGCTCTTATTTCTCCCTAGCTTCCCTCTCTGCCACCTTCATATAGAGTTTGGCTATTTCCAAAGCCATGCTTGATGCTTCAATGATTGAGGTCTCACTGACCCTCTGTACTAGAAAAATTCCTAAAAGATCACCCCTAACTATTTGTTTACCTTTATTATTTTCATTCTTCTTAAGAGACCACATGAACAAAGCTTGATGGTCATCACTAAAGGTGATACCTTTAATTGCTTGCTCTACCTCCTCTTTGGTCTTGTGGGCTGGTGTGATCTATTTTCTAACAACATCAAGGACCATTGCATCAACAATTTCCCACTCAGGGAGAATGAGCACCCCTGCATTCTTTACTAGTTCTCTCCCTTGCTCTAGAGTGATTTTTTCAAACCTCTCTGTCATTTCTTTTCTTACATCATTTTCTATGATCTTGAGGTCTTTCTGTGAATTTTCTTCCTCTCTTTTTTTATAGGTTTCCTTGAATTGATTTAAGTGCAATTTCCACAAGAATTCCATGCAGGATCCTAGCCTTGACAAAGGCATCATCTTCAAGGAACTCATCACATACCTACTTGGTGATAGGATCCAGTTCCTTTCTAGCCAATTCCCCTACTATTAGGTCTGATTCAGGTTCCTTGGGTGGCTCTGGCACTCCCTCATTTATCTCTTCATAGGTCATGCATATTTTACCTAAAATACCCAAATTTTGTAGTTGTTTTTCCACCTCTTGATGACCTACAAGATTTAGAGGTGATTGCATAGGAGAATATTCCTCCTCAACTTGTGTAGGCCTTTCTTCCAATTTTTGCCTTTATGGTGGAGGTGGAGAATTATAATCAATCTCAATTGGTTGATTTTATGGCGATCTTGGAGCATCCTCTATTTTATCCCGAATTTAAGCTTCCTTAGAAGTGGAAGGGATATCTTGTGACCTTCTGGTTTCTTTTTGTTTGTTTGGTCCTGGTATGACCACACTGTATCTGTTAGAAAGTAAAGTCCACCAAGATAATTGAGAGGGGGGGTCAATCAGTTATTAGATAAATACAACTTTTATCATCCTTAATAGATTTTAACCATGTAAGAAATGTAATCGACAACCATAGAAAGATATACATGCACAATAACACAATGACACAAGATATGTTGACTAGGGAACCTCTTGATCAAAGAGTAAACCCTAGTGGGAATGATGCCCACAAAAGATGCACTAATATGAAAGTTCCTTGTGAGAGGATGGAATTTGTTAGGAGTCTTATGAAATAAATTTAGTACATATGAGTCCCTGTTAGGAGACTTTGAATCTCTGCTAAAAGATTCTAACTCTGTTAGGAGTTATGGAAGACAAAAGGACCCACTACCCAAACAGCTTCAAGGTAAGATCACTGAACTCACTATCCAAATGATCTATGTATTACTCAATAGAATAATAACAAAAGATTAATTATCTCAATAATTCAATACTCCTTCTCTGATTGTGCCAAATCGCACAAACTGCTTCGTCAGATCTCAATACCAGATCTCTAAACTTCGCATATCCTCTTTCCACAAATTCCCTTTCACAATTCCTTCATTCAATTTATCATTACACACACATATCTCACTCATATTACAACAAGGAAAAAATTCCTTCCTTTATACCACACTCAAGTAATTACAAATGAGTCAACATACAAATTACAAAATAAAAGTTTCCACACATTACATCAAAATTACACAAAACTGTCAGCTTCCAATTAAGAAAATTCTTCACTCGTGTGACCTTAGATCTTAAAATCATGACCATGTCACTAACATCATGTATTCAACTACCTCATAACTACACTTGATCAGATTCTATGCCGATTAGGAGATATCATTTGATTTCCACAAACTGCTACTCAAGAACACTGCTTGAATATTGCTTCCACTGATTTCCTCATAACTGTCATGAATAAATGAATTTCCATCTATGCTCTTAACCTCAATCTCATAGAACATCATAGAGTAAGTCCTCAAATATGCATAGCTTCATCTTCAATATCCCAAGTGCGCTAACCCAAACACTATCTTCTTCACTGCTAATCTTCAGTAGATCACTCTGTTGACATCAATGACAATCACAATCATGAATGCAACAACAACTACTATAGAATGGCTAAAAATACTCCCCTATAGGATATATTCAACATTCATTCCTAACAATCTCCCCAATTGGCATTGATGGTAACATAGATGAAAAAACATCCAAGTTCCATAAATCCAACACTGTTGCTCTGAAAATGCTTCCAAGTCTTCTTCATCAACCAAATCTTGCTTCATTTTCCTATTTATCTCTCTCCAATAGATGGTTTTTCATGTATACTTCTCCCCCATTAACATCAATGACAAATGTTTCATCATTATGTCAAAAACTTCAATGTCAAAAGACACTATTCAGAAAATACATTCACTAGAGTCCTCATGACTCAGCTCAGATACACATACTACCCCATAGAGGAAGTACCAACATCCAGTCCAGAAGATAGATAAGGCTCATATACCACTGGATAGATGCAATAATCTGCATCACTTCTCAAAAGTATGCTGGGGCATAACCCCAAGCATACCTCTTAGATACTCAAATGTATCTTTAGGAAAAGGTTTTGTAAATATGTCTGCAATCTACTCCTTTGTGCTTATGTACTCAAGTTTGACTTCTTTCTTTGCATCTTTCTCTCTCACTACATGATACTTTATCTCTATATGCTTTGTCTTAGAATATAACACATGATTCTTAGACATAATAACTGTCCTGGTGTTATCAAAATGTATAACAAAAGGCTCAACAAATTTTATTCCAATATCCTTCAACATTTTCTTCATCCAAATTATCTGATTACAATTTTTTGCTACTACCACATACTCTTCTTCTGCTGTGCTCTGTGAAATACAATTCTACGTCTTTCTTAGCCAAGAAACTAATCTTCCTCCAAGGAAAAATTCTCCACCACTGGTGCTCTTTTTATCATCAACACTACCTCCCCAATCAACATCTGTATATGCACATAGGGTAAAATCATCAAATTTTTCATACCATAATCCATACTCAATTGTGCCTCTTAAGTATCTCAATATCCTCTTTACTGCTGCATAATGTGATTCTCTAGGTTCAGCTTGAAATCTTGCTACAATTCCAACTGAATGTGCTATATCAAGTCTTGTATGAGTCAAATATTTTAATCTTCCAATCATAGATCTATACTTCTTATGTTCCACTATAGGAGTCTCATCTGTGCTAGATAGCTTGTGTCTAGTTACCATAGGTGTTCCAACTAATTTACAATTCTCCATTCCAAATCTCTTTAATAAATCATTCAAGTACTTTTTCTAACTTACAAAGATACCATCACTGTTTTGTCTTATCTACAATCCTAAAAAGTATTTCATTTCACCAATCATACTCATTTCAAATTCAGTCTTCATTTCATCTGCAAATTTATCACTAGCTTCATCTTCTCCTCCAAAGATAATATCATCAACAAAAATAACAACAACCAACAAACCATTTTCAATTTCCTTTGTGTATAGGTTGCTATCAGTTGTGCCTTTTTTAAATCCTAACTTTAACAAATACTTATCCAATCTCACTACCAAGTTATAGGTGCTTTCTTTAGTCCATATAAAGATTTCTTTAGTTTACATACCATGTCTCCTTCTTGAGTTAAAGGAAAACCTTCAGGATGCTCAATGTAGACTTCTTCTTCCAATTCTCCATTCAAAAAAGCTGACTTCACATCCATCTGATACACTTTGAATTTCTTGTAAGCTCCATAGGCCAAAAACATTCTTACTACTTCAATTCTTGCTACTGGTGCAAATGTTTCTTCATAGTCAATTCCTTCTTGCTGTGAGTATCCTTTACATACCAATATTTCTTTGTTCCTTACTACTTCTCCTTGTTCATTCATCTTATTTTTGAATACCCATTTTTTTCCTATAACATTCTTATCTTTAGGTCTAGGGACCAATTCCCATGTCTTGTTCTTTTCAATTTGATTCAATTCTTCTTTCATGGCTTTAATCCCATGTTCATCTTCACAAGCTTCAGTAGTAGATTTAGGTTCAATTTGAGAAATCAAACACAACTGTTCTTGTACCTTATTTCGTGTCAAAACTCTTTTGTCTATGCTTCCAATAATATTCTCAGTAGGATGATTCCTTAATAGATTCTTGTTAGGTGTCATTGTCTTAGTACTTGTTTTTGTTGTAGGTTCTTCAATGGTTTCTTCACTATGGATTTCATTCAACAAATCACTGTCAGTTTCATAGAATAATTCAGTAGTCTCTAGATTAGGTCTAGGCTGAGTTCCTTCATTTGATTCATAATCAAACATTCTTTCTTGAATTCTAAACTTGTCATCAACTTTAACATTTTCACTCTCAACAATAGTCTTAGTTCTCTTATTGTAACATCTATAAGCTTTTCTCTTCAATTAATATCCAAGAAATATACCTTCATCACTTCTAGGATCAAACTTTCCAATGTCATCATTTCTCTTAATATAACATTTTCTTCCAAAAATTCTAAAATACTTAACTGGTGGTGCATGTCCAAACCATAGTTCATAGGGTGTCTTGTTTGTGTTTGCTCTGATTTGTACTTTGTTCATTGTATACATTATTGTGTTCACTACTTCTCTCCAGAATATCTTTTCCAAGTCATTATCAAAGAACATAGCTCTTTCTACTTCAGTTACTGATCTGTTCCTCCTTTCTGCAATACCATTTTGTCTAGGTGTCCTAGGGGCTAACAACTGTCTCTTAATACCATTCACTTCACAAAAAATGTTAAATTGTTTTGAAGTAAATTCTCCACCTCTATCTGATCTCAAACATTTAATCTTCATTCCAGATTCATTCTCAACTTTGTTCTTAATGATCTTAAACTTATCAAATGCTTCAGATTTGTCTTTAAGAAATGCAATCCACATCATTCCTGTAAAATCATCAACAAGAATCATAAAGTACCTTTCTCTACAGAACCCTCTAGTCCTTGTAGGACTGGTCAAATCTATATGAACAATCTCCAAATTCTCTGCTATTGTAAACTTCTTGTGAGGAAATGAGCTTCTCTTTTGTTTAGCCATCACACATTCTTTGCAAATCATGTTAGTAGGCTTCATAATTTTAGGAAAATCTCTTACTGAAAGTGTAACACTCACTTTCACAATGTTATCATTGTTTATATGACAAAATCTTCTATGCCATAACCAATTGTCATCAATCTTAGTAATCAAACATGTCATCTCAATAGGATTCAACTGAAACACATTACCTCTGGTTCTAGATCCAGTGCCAATCAAATTACTATCTCTGTCTTTGATTACACAAGTTTTCTCAATAAACCAAACTTGATATCCCTTATCAACTAGCTATCCAACACTCAAAAGATTATGTTTCAAACCATACACAAAGTAAACATCATCAGTATTAGTCTTTCCATCAAGAGTAATAGATCCTATACCTTTAATCAAACAAGGTGCATTGTTTCCAACTCTAACAAATCCTCCATCATAATTGTTAAACTTTATGAATTTTTTCATGTCACCAATCATATGATGTGAACAACCACTATCTACAATCCAATCAGCTTTCTTTTCTACTTGAGAAACTAAAGCTTTTTCTTCCTTAATTTTAGTTTCAGGATTTTCTTCTTTTATTGCTACAAATCCTATATCATCATTATTCTCAGTATCACTTTCACTCAAAGATTTCTCCAAACTAGCTTCAAGTTCTTCATCATTTGCATAGTAACATTCTTTAGATCTTCTAGGCTTAAAGTTGTTTCTATACTTCTTAACTCTCTTAGGACATTTAGATGCAAAATGACCATATTCTTGACAAGTCCAACATTTAAAAATTTTCTTACCATCTGGTTCTCTTTTCACAAGCAAGGCAATACCTTCTTCAATATTCCTGTCTTCTTCATTTCTAGATCTACTACTGCTAGCATAATCTCCACTCACACTTATGATGCTTGACAAATTAGGGCAAACACTAAGAGCACTAAATGTTGTCTCCATTGTAGGTAAGTCTCCTCATAGCCTCAAGTTCATCTCTGCTACTTCCAATCTTCCAAGAAGAGTCTCTCTGGTAAATTTCATAGTACAAGGAATAACTTTTTCAATCATATGTGTTGTCTGCTTAAATGCAAGAGTCAATGTCCTCATAATTTTCCATATCACTTCATTCTTTGTCTTGGTTCCTGCATAAGATTTTATACCTACAACAATTTCTAACATTCTACCAATATAGCTTCTAATAGATTCATCTTCCATCATTCTTATATCTTCAAATGCACATATCCAATTATGTAATCTGACTTTCTTAGCATGTTCATCACCTTGAAAAGTAGACTGTAAAGCTAACCAAATTTCATAAGATGTCTTAGATATTTTACCTGACTGTATTCATTTTCTGGACGGACTAACAAGAGTGCTTCTCTGGCAAGTATGTTACACATAAATAGATCTCTATCCTCATTAGTACAATCTTCATTCTTATCCTCATCAATGATAGTCTTCTGATTCTTTGTAATTAATCAATAACCTAGTCCTAAACAACGTAAGTGTGTCTTCACCTTTTCTTTCCAGCTGTCAAAATTTACTCCATCAAACTTAGGGCTTTCTTTCCTGAAATTCACCATGGATCTCCTTAAGCTGTTAAAATTTTCCTTCAAGGACTTGCTACTCTAATACCAATTGTTAGAAAGTAAAGTCCACCAAGATAACTAAGAGGGGGAGGGCGGGTGAATTAGTTATCAGATAAATAAATTTTTTATCAACCTTAATAGATTTTAATGATTTAAGCAATGTAATCAACAACCATAGAAAGATATACATGCACAATAACACAATGACACAAGATATGCTGACTAGGGAACCTCTTGATCAAAGAGTAAACCTTCGTGAGAATGATGCCCACAAAAGATGCACTAATATGAAAGTTCCTTGTGAGAGGATGGACTCTTTTAGGATTCTTATGAAATACATTTAGTACATATGAGTCCCTATTAGGAGACTTTGAATCTTTGTTGAAAGATTCTAACTCTGTTAGGAGTTATGGAAGACAGAAGGACCCACTGCCCAAATAGCTTCAGGGTAAGATCATTGCACTCACTGTCCAACTAATCTATGTATTACTCAACATAATAATACCAAAAGATTACTTATCTAAACAATTCAATACTCCTTCTCTAATTGTGCCAAACTGCACCAACTGCTTCTTCAGATCTCAATACCAGATCTCTGAACTTCGCATATCCTCTTTCCAAAAATTCTCTTTCATAATTCCTTTATTCAATTTATCATTACACACACATATCTCACTCATATTAGAACAAGGAAAAAATTCCTTCCTTTATACCACACTCAAGTAATTACAAATGAGTCGGCATACAAATTACAAAATAAAAGTTTCCACACGTTACATCAAAATTACACAAAACTATCGACTTCCAATTAGGAAAATTCTTCACTCATGCACCCTCAAATATTGTGCTCACAACCACATCACTAACATCATGTCTTCAACTAACTCATAATCGTGCATGATTAGATTCTATCCCAATTAGGAGATATCATCTAATTTCCACAAACCGCTACTTAGGAACACTGCCTGAATACTGCTTCCACTAATTTCCTCATAACTGTCATGAATAAATGAATTTTTTTCTATGCTCTTAACCACAATCTCATAGAACATCATATAGAAAGTCCTCAACTACACATAGCTTCATCTTCAATATCCCAATTGCACTAACCCAAACACTGTCTGCTTCGCTGCTAATCTTTAGTAGATCACTGTGTTGACATGAATGACAATCACAGTCATGAATGAAACAAAAAATGCTATATAATGGCTGAAAATAATCCCCCATGGGATATATTCAACATTCATTCCTAACATTATCCAACCTTCCTCTGTACCATATATCTTCTCAGGGGCACCATTTTAGCAAATGTAGGCTTACTTAACAAAAATCTAGCCCTCTGTGGCTCAATTTGCATCACATTTTCCTTCTTCTCATTTAGGATCTAGATGATACCCTAAAAATGGCTCACGAGAGCTTCTATCTTCTTCTCAAATGGGGTAAAATCCTTTAAGGGATCATAATCCTTGACAAAATGCTAGACAAAATCTAGTGTCTTTTTATACACTGGCTACTTCTCCTTCCTGATTTCCTATTCTTGTAAACCAAAGATGTTTCTGATAATATCCTCAGGAAAGTTAAAAACATGGTCCATACAGGCACACCTTGTCCTCTTCTTGAACATATCATTGTAGAAACCCTCAGGATTTGATGTTGTAGCAAGTGAAGCCGTCATGTGATATGGTTGCAATATTTTGTCTATATGGGACCACACACCTTTTGTAATCACAAACTAGTGGGCTACTGTGGTAGTAGGAATAAAAGTTCCTCTAGCTCTTCTTGTGAGGTTATTATCTTGTAAATCACCAAGTTTCCTAAAAAATTCTGCAACACCAATCTTGAGAGGGACCTGATATGGTAGTATAAAAGGATTTCCTTTGAAACCATACACCTTGATTACAGTAGAAACTAGGTAGAGGATAAAATCACCCCAATTGTGCACAATCTTGATGCTAGTGGCACATTTATTAGGTCTAAGGAGATCCAATAAGGCCTTTGGAATTCTAGGGTTCTCTAGAAACAATAGAGCCCTAAGCCTTGATGCAAAACATCTGTCAAAAGTGACAGATATTTTCATTTCTATCCCATGTCAAATTTAGATTCCACAACTAGACTGACATTTATTCACCATCCTTCTATCTCATAAGATCCATTTATTTCTAAAAATAATTGGCTCCTTTATACAAAAACATATACATCAACAAGGAATACTAGCAAAAGGGTTTGTCTACTTTGGCTCTCTGGATTCTTATTAATCCCTCATGAATCAAGTCAACCAAGAAAGGGGCAAAATCAAAAGTGACTACCAAGTAAGGGTGTAGAATTTTTGCCATCATGACCATGTAGTGCAGTGGCATATCTTCTTGGGCATGTTCTCCAAAAACCTAGGATAAAGACAAATACACACCCTTTTTGCTAGGGTTAAAATAATCCATCTTGAAAGGTTCTTGTGTATTGGGCCCTACTATAAGCAGACCTCCAACTTTATTGAAAAATTCCTTCAGAGGACCATTTTTGAGATAGTCTCTCTGAGCCATATAGATCTATCTTTGTTCATCAAAGTTAATTTTCTCCAGATCACTGGTGGGTTCACTCAGTCTAAATACTTCTCTGATCTCTTTAGCTGAAATAATGATTAGAGGGTTTGCATTTATATCCCTAAAAATCCTAGCCACATGATCATATCTTTATGTTACTTGGATCATGATATCTATATCCATGAACACATTGGGCACAACAAGTTTACCTAAATCAAACAAACACACCTTGCTACTAGGAGCAAAGGCATGTCTTTGGCTGAAACCCACTCTGAATAGTACTAAACCAGAGACCTCAATGTTAGTGTCTCTCATATAATTTCCTTTGTCATACAGGCCATCTGCTATTTTGACCCTAGGGCTTTTGGGTACTAATGCTTTTTCTTTGATTGTGTCAGTGGTTGAATGATCAAACTGCTCTAAGAGGTCCTCATGAACACTCTGTTCATGATACTCAACCTTTTCTGTTAACTCCCTCCTTCGTGCCATTTTCAAAATCTAGGGTTTCAACAATACTACGAGAATCAAGAAAAGGTATAGGAAGATCACCCAAAATTTCTCAATAGGAATTTGCAGACAAATAATAGCAAGGAGACAATAATTCATAGAGTATTAACCAATTCTAGAAATTTCTCAAAAGATGATAATTCTCTCTACAAATTTCTTCACCAGGGCTCTGCAAATTCTGTAGCTTTGTACTTTTGGGAATGAAATGATCAAAAGATATATCATGTACAAGAAACATTAATTCATGACAATTCATTCCACATGATCTGGCCATAACTCCTCTGAGAATTTGAACAGTTTGAACTCAACGAGCGAATTTTCTTTTGCACCAAATTCAGTTAAGTTTAAATTAGAACCGTTGATATTTACTTAGAAAACATCTGAAGGTTGTCGCGATGATGTGATAAGTAATTATCATGCATGTTTCCATCATGCCTTTATGCCAACTATTAGATCAAAATAGATCTACGGTAAATCATAATTGCACTCATTCAGACCTACTTGGCACCTAGATTCACTATCACCATTGGATGAAAGATATCCAACGGTCACCGTTAAGTACTTTATGATTGGATCCCAATGTTGTATCTTATGTCCCAATGGAAGATCAATGGTTGTCACAATGCCGCAATCACAAATTTTTGATTACTTTTCCTTCGTGGGATTGCACTGGTCGTTAGATCAAAAGAAAGATGTTAGCCCCTTAACCCTTTTAGTAAATGGGCCCAATGATTACACATCATTAGATTATCTTGATCAAATGGTTACTATTAAATAAAGTTGACCGGTCCCACTTTACTTAATTGCTGAGTGTCTGATGCATCAATGATTGTCGTAATGCCATGATGGTTAATCATCCTACATCTTTTCATTGCGGCATTGCGTTGACTGTTGGATTGACAAGGAAGATAAACACTTAAATAAAGCATCAAAACCTTAGGAAAAATGACACGAGGACTAAGGAAAATATTTAAAAATGGCACAGGGAATTTAGACTTAGGAAAAATAAAGTGTTGTCTTAGGTAAATAAAAACCTAAGAAATAAGGCCCTGCTTGATAGTAAATAAGACACATGCCTATTAGGAGACTTAAGTGATTTCAAAAAGCAATGACCAAATAGAAGGATAGGAGGTTGACCTACAGTTTTTCCTTTTAGCATGAAAACCATTAGGGTTACTTTAATAGGATATTTAATTAGGGCTTTGTGGATCACAAGAAAACCTTTGGTAAATTGGAAACAAGACTCAAAATTATTTCAGGCAGCCATTAACTAGACAAAAACTCTTTTGGTTTATATTTCAAACTTCAAAAAACACAAAATTTATGTTGGAAAATTTTAGAGTGCTAACAAAATTAAAAGATAGGTTTGTGCACTGAGAACCCCACAATAGAATGGAATTTCTGAAAGGAGGAATAGATCCATAGTTGATTGTGCTAGAACACTAATCATTAAAAAAGATATTGCACAAATGTATTGGAGAGAAGCTCTTAGCACTGTTTTATACACATTGAACCAATTACAAATGAAGAAAGATTCAAACAAGACACCTTATGAGTTATGGTATGGGTACGCACCGAATGTAAATTATTTCAAAATATTTGGAAGTAGATGTTACATTCTGAAAGATGATAGGAATGGAAAATTTCATTCAAAATGTGATGAATGAATATTCTTAGGATACTCTACTAAAACAAAATCTTACAAATGTTTGAATAAGATTTCTAACAAAATAATTGAAAGTGAAAATGTGAGGGTTGATAAGTTTGTTGAGAAAAATGATGAAGAAAGAAAAAAGGAACCAAAAGACTATGATAGATTCACATACATTGATAAACATGACATTCTACCCAAGCCACAAGCTGAAGTTACCAAGAAATAGGATAATGATACCTAGCATTAGCCTATAGAGACCGAGAATCAACAAATAGTTACCAACGAAGATCTTGATCCTACAGCGGATGATGAACAAAAAAGAGAACAAGTTTTAGAAAAATTTGTGAGGAGACACCATCCATAGAATCAAATTATTGGTGATGAGCAAGCTGGCATGATGACATGAAATAAGTTGAGAAACATAGCCATATCTTTCATATCCATCTCATCTTCATGTAAGTACACATTTCATAACTAGTCAGATCAGTAAATACAGTATTGAATTGACTGTCAATCGGTAGATGAAGAGAAAAGTTATTGTTGATAGCTTACTGAGTTATTAATTTGATTGAAAAGTTTGAATATATACATCTGGGAATTTTGGGACTATAGTATAAGTAGAACTAACTAATTCACCCCCCTCTTAGTTATCTAAAAATTGGTATCAGAGCATTGGTTGCTTGGAAGGAAAGTTTAAAGGACTTAAGATAAAGATCACAAGATGTATGCAAGAGAGGTGCCAAACTTGAGCAAAGACAAATTTTTGACATGGAAAAGAAGAATAAAGTTGCATATATCTAGAATTGGAGAATCTATAGTATTCTACCTGAGAAATGATTACATTCAATTAATGATTGGACCTTTGACTATTGATCAATTTTGAGATAGACATGAACATAATATGACAATGATAGAGAATTTTTTGCCTTAAAAGATGATGAATTTGAAGATATCAAGACATGTACTTCTGCCAAAGCAATGTGGTAAAAACTTGCACTAGTTCACAGAGGAGATGTGAATATGATGAGGGCAAGAGATGAGAGTCTTAGAGGAAATTTTAATGAGATGGAGATGAAAGAAGGAGAAAACATTTCACAGTATAGTAACCAAATCAAGGAGATTTTTATTGCTATCCAAGGAGAAGGGGGTGTTATTGATGAAGACACTATTCTGAGTAAAACTCTTAGAACCTTGTTTCCTATGTATGCTATTAGAATCTCTTCAATTCATGAAATGAGATCAGCCCTGGGTAACACTCTTAAACTTGATAGCCTAGTTGGTAAATTGACTACTTTTGAGTTGAATAACTATGATAACAATATTATTCCAAATGTTGAATCTACATTTATGTCATCGTTGAAAATTGGTAAATCAAGCAATAAACACATGATAAGAAATGAGAGTGACAGTGACAATGATGATGATGAACTTGAAGCATTAATGGCTAGGAGACTGAAAAAAGGTAAAGATAAAAAGGGAAATTACCTTTGGTACATTTTAACTATAAATAGATTGGTCACATTGTAGCTAGATGTCCTAACCAAAAAGATGATGACAAAGACAATGAACCATCGTGTGATAGAAAGTTTGACAGGAGAGATAACCAAGATCTCAAAGGCAAGTGACAGTATGACAGAAAAGTAATCGAGACTACAAAGAAAAAGGAAAGAAAGCATGTTACCTTGTTGAAGATGATGATGACACCGACACCAACACTGACACTGATGAAGACATTGAGGTAGTATTTGTAGCTTTGAAAGAAGATTCAGAAGAAGAAGAGAGGTATGTTGAAATAACACTTCTTTCTAAAGTTAGCAAGAATGATACATGGATTTTTGATAGCGGCTCTACTCATCATATGACTGGTGATGAAGTCAAATTTGAATATCTTGAACATTATAATGGTGGATCTGTTAAAATAGGAAATGATACACCTTGTCTAGTAAAAGGAAAGGGATCTATCTTGTTGAACAATAAGATTTGATATGAGAATGCATATTGGGTGAAGTGAATTAACTAAAATTTGTTGAGTGTAGCACAACTTAATAACTCAGGTCACCAAGTTGCATTTGAAAGAAGAAAGGTGAAAATCTATGATAAGACTGGAATGTTGGTTGATACTGGTAAACAATCAAAAGGTAATCTGTTCTATCTTGACAATGTTGAAACTTCTCATTTATTGGCTAGAACTGAAGATGTGAGGTTGTGGCACAAAAGGTTATGTCATATGAATTTTGAAAACATGGTTAAGATCAATAAGAAAAGAAAATTTAGAGGCTTATCAAGCTTTTCTAAACCTGACCATATCGTGTGTAAACAATGTCAAATGGGAAAAATGTCAAAATCTAGTTTCAAGAGAAAGACCTATTCATCTAAAGCTATTTTGGAGTTGGTTCACACCGACTTATGTGGTCCTATGAGAACTCCAAGTTATTATGGTGACAGATACTTTATTTTATTTGTTGATGACTACTCTAGGATGATGACTGTTATGTTTTTGAAAGAGAAATCTGAAGCCTTCAAGATGTTTAAATGGTACAAAGCTAAAGTGGAAAAGGTTTAAAATGCTTAAGATTAGATAGAGGTGGTGATTTTATTTCCGATGAGCTCACTAAATTTTGTAATGAGAATGGAATTAAAAGACATATTTCTACACCGTGAACACCACAACATAATGGAATTGCTAAAAGGAGGAATATATCCATAGTTGATTGTGCTAGAACACTGATGATTGAAAAATATATTGAACAAATATACTGGAGAGAAGCTGTTAGCACTTCTGTATACACATTGAACCAAGTACAAATGAAGAAACAATCAAACAAGACACCTTATTAGTTATAGTATGGGTACACACTGAATATAAGTTATTTCAGAATATTTGGAAGTAGATGTTACATTTTGAAAGCTGATAGAAATGGAAAATTTGATTCAAAAGGTGATGAAGGAATATTCTTAGGATACTCTACTCAAAGAAAAGCTTACAAATGTTTGAATAAGGTTTATAAGAAAATGATTGAAAGTGAAAATGTGAGGGTTGATGAGTTTGCTGAGAAAAATGATGAAGAAAGAAAAAAGGAACTAGAAGACTATGGTAGATTCACATATATTGATAAACCTGACATTCTACCCAAACCACAAGTTGAAGTTACCAAGAAATAGGATAATGATGCCTAGCATCAACCTATAGAGACCGATAATCAGGAAATAGTTACTGAGGGAGATCTTGATCCTACACCGAATGATGAAAAAAAAAGAGAACAAGTGTTAGCAAAATTTGGGAGGAGACACCATCCACAAAATTAGATTATTGGTGACAAGAAAGCTGGTATGATGACACAAAGTAAGTTGAGAAACATAGCCATATCTTTCATATCCATCTCATCTTCATGTAAGTATGCATTTCATAACTAGTCAGATCGGTAAATACAGTATTGAATTGACTGTCAATGGGTAGATGAAGAGAAAAGTTATTGTTGATAGTTTACCAAGTTAATAATTTGATTTTTAATTTTGAATATATACATCTGGGAGTTTTGGGACTATAGTATACTTGGAACTAACTGATTCATCCCCCCTCTCAGTTATCTAAAAATTGGTATCAAAGCATTGATTGCTTGGAAGGAAAGTTTAAAGGACTTAGGATAAAGATCAAAAGATGTATAAAAGAGAGGTGCCAAAGCTGAACAAAGAAAAATTCTTGACATGGAAAAGCATAATGAAGTTGCATATATCTGGAATTGGAGAATCTATAGTATTCTACCTGAGAAATGATTACATTCAATTGATGATTGGACCTTTGACTATTGATTAGTTGAGAGATAGACATAAACATAATATGACAATGATAGAGATTTTTGCTCCCTTAATAGATGATAAATTTGAAGATATCAAGGCATGTACTTCTGCCAAAGAAAAGTGGGACAAACTTGCACTAGTTCATGGAGGAGATGTGAATGTGATGAGGGCAAGAGATAAGAGTCTTAGAGGAAAGTTTGATGACATGAAGATGAAAGAAGGATAAAGCATTTCACTGTATAGTAACCAAATCAAGGAGATTTTAATGCTATTTGAGGAGCAGGAGGTGTTATTGATTAAGACACTATTGTGAGTAAAACTCTTAGAACCTTGTTGCCTATATATCCTAGTAGAATCTCTTCAATTCATGAGATGAGATCAGCCTCGGGTAACACTCTTACACTTGATAGCCTAGTTATTGAAATGAAATGAGACTATGCCATGTGTAAACAATGTCAAATTGGAAAAATGTTAAAATTTAGTTTCAAGAGAAAGACCTATTCATCTAAAGCTATTTTGGAGTTTCTTCACACCAACTTATGTGGTCTTATGAGAACTCAAAGTTGTTATGGTGACAAATACTTTATTTTATTTTTGTTGACTACTGTAGGATGATGATTGTTATGTTTTTGAAAGAGAAATCTGAAGCCTTCAAGATGGTTAAATGGTACAAAGCTAAAGTGGAAAAGGAAAGTGGAAAAGAATTATGGTGAGTTTATTTATGATGATTTCACTAACTTTTTTAATGAGCATGGAATTAAAAGACAAGTTTCTATACCGAGAACACCACAACAAAATGGAATTGTTGAAAGGAGGAATAGATCCATTGTTGATTGTGCTAGAACAGTGATGTTTGAGAAAGATATTGCACAAATGTACTAGATAGAAGCTGTTAGCACTGCTGTATACACATTGAACCGAGTGCAAATGAAGAAAGATTCAAAAAAGACACCTTATGAGCTATGGTATGGGTATGCACCGAATGTAAGTTATTTCAAAATTTTTGGAAGTAGATGTTACATTCTGAAAGATGGTAGAAATGGAAAATTTGATTCAAAAGGTGATGAAGGAATATTCTTAGGATACTCTACTAAAAGAAAAGCTTACAAATGTTTGAATAAGGTTTCTAACAAAATGATTGAAAGTGAAAATGTGAGGATTGATGAGTTTGTTAAGAAAAATGATGAAGAAAGAAAAAAGGAACCAGAAGACTATGGTAGATTCACATACATTGATAAACCTAACATTCTAACTGAGCCACAAGATAAAGTTACTAAGAAATAGGATAATGACACTGAGCATCAACTTATAGAGACCAAGAATCAAGAAATAGTTACAGAGGAAGATCTTGATCCTACACAGAATGATAAACAAAGAAGAGAACAAGTATTAGCAAAATTTGTGAGGAGACATCATCCACATAATCAGATTATTGGTGACAAGCAAGCTGGCATGATGACACAAAGTAAGTTGAGAAACACCACATGTTTAGTTTGTGAATTTGAACCTAAAAATGTTAGAGATGCACTTGGGAATGATGAATGGATTAAAGAAATGAATGATGAAATTGAGAAAATACTAAAGAACAAAACATGGGCATTGGTATCGAGACTGAATGATAAAAATGTTATTGGAACCAAATGAATATTCAGAAACAAGTTGAATGAAAATGGTGAAGTCACTAGGAATAAGGAAAGTCTTGTATGAAAAGGATATGCACAAGAAGAAGGTATTGATTATGGTAAGACTTTTGCACTAGTTGTAAGACTTGAAGGAGTTATAATATTGCTTGCATATGTTGCCTACAAAGGATTCAAAGTATATCAAATGGATGTCAAATTTGCATTTTTGAATGGGATACTTGATGAAGAGGTATACATTGAACAACCTGAAGGCTTTGTTGATCCAAATTAGAAAAAAACATGGTATGTAAGTTGCACAAAGTATTGTATGGACTGAAAGAAGCATCGAGAGCATGGTATGAAAGACTACATTCATATTATTAGTATTGGATTTGTTTTAAAAAGTGACAACAACAATTTATATTTGAAAGGTGAAACTAATGACAAGATTCTTATTGCTGAAATTTTTGTTGATGATATCATATTTGGAGGACATGATAATCTATGAAAATCATTTTCTGATGAAATGAGAAAGGAATTTGAAATTTCAATCTTTGGAAAGATTAAATTATTTCTTGGTTTGTAAATTCTACAATAAAGTGAAGGGATATTCATAACATAATCAAAATACATAAAAGAAGTGGTGAAGACCTTTGGAATGGAATATATAAAACTAGTTGGTACATTGTGTTGGAATTATGGAAAGATAAGTACTGAGAGGGGAGGGGTGAATCAATACCCTTAGAAAATTTCAAGACTAAAAATTTGCAATAGTAGATCTTAATTAACCAACTGATTCCATTATTTGAAACATACATTCAAATAACTGAAAATGTAAAGTGCATGTAAACAAAACTATAAATCATACTTGAAAATAAGTACTCATGACACATATATTTTGGTTACACAGAAACCCTTATTAGAAGGTAAAAACTGTGGTGGGGATGACACCCACAAATCTTCACTACTGTAGTAAATAAAGTATGTCAGTTAAGGCTACAAGTTGTGATCACTTCTGATGATCTTACCCTGTTAGGAGTAATAAAAGATTGACTAGATCTACTGGTTTCAAGGATTTAAACAACACAATGTATGTGTGTACTCGGTTAACATATTTAAACAAGAACTGTTAAGTCCACTTTGTTAAGAGATTTTGATCTGCTATAATGGTTAAATTGATAACAGTAAAGTATCTATAAATAAAAAATTATACTCATCTTATTTAGATTTGTGAAGTATCAAATAAATATCACCTCAGTGTGATGCATGTGCTCTTTTGTTATGCTCGGTAGCCTTGTATGTGTTTTGAAAAAATTGATTGCCTCAATCATAAACCTTCTATCAAAAACCTTTGTCTGATCTCCTAATGTCCTTAGTGGGGCTACTCCTTCATGATACATGATCATAATGACATCTTTACAATTATATATCAAATTGACTTGACCTAATTAGGGTTTACATCATTTTAGAAAACCTAACATCAATGGTGTACAAAAATAACCTAGATCTAACATTACATAGGAATCATAAAAAAAACTAATGATTATATCCACATTAAATATGTCTCAATCTTGGTAAACTTTTTACTGATCAATGTAAACCATTGGCATAGATATATGTGCCATTCCTAATTACTATGTCATTTCCTTCTTTACTCGATAATCACTACATTCACTAATGTAGGGGCATTCTTGGGTCATCAGAAAATTTGCATGGTGGTGTGTTGAAATGGTTCTGTGTTACTTGGTTGCAGCTTTAAGCGAGGATTTGGGTTATTGAAGGAGGTTCGGTCATTGAAGGAACTCAGTAAACTCTGGTGCTCAGTGGAACTTGTGCTCGATGATGCTTGTGGTGCTCAGTCGACATGCTTTCTCGGTGATGCCTAGCATGCTTAGTTGTTTTATTGGTGCTTGGTAGTTATGGCTTACTGACGGTAGTTCTTGGAGGTTTGGTTGGCCGAATTGGTGTATTTAATGTTGGTAGCTTTTTTTGCATTCACCTATGTAGATATAGAGGCTGACATGGAGAATTAAATAATTGTAAGGCTGTTGTGAGATGACTATTGTTGCATTTAATATTTGTTTGTAGTAGAAGCTGACTTGGCTTAGGAGTTAATTGTTTCTTCCAGTTGACTTATGGTTGGGGAAATGTATTTAAGGAGTGTTTGGATAGTTGTTTAGGAGATGGTAGAATCAATGGAAGTAGATCTAATAAGGATAGCATTAGGATCCTACGAGATCTTGAAGATCAGATTGTTTGTCTGATGTTGTAATAGCAGAACTAGTGGTTTCATGCTTGGAGACAAAGAGATTTCTTTGTGTCTTGCGAGATCAAGTTTAGATATGCCTTAGTGTTTCCACTAGTTGCTAATGTGTTGCAGAGTTGGACTAGCTAGGATTTTGTAGAGTTACTTTTTTAATTGAATGCAATTGGCCCTAACTTGGAAGGGCTTACAACTAGGCATGTTTAATGAAATTCTATTGAAATCTTATTCTTGTTGTGTTATTCCACATTGTTGGTATTTGGCCGCAAGTTTGGACAGTCCTTAATTGGATCCTCCAACCTTGGACTGCATCAAGTGGTATCAGAGTGTGTTGATCTTGAGAGTTGATCTTGTTGGAAGATAATTGGTGAAGAGATTTTGGGCGATCTAAGTTGTAGACCCATGTTATTGAACTTGTGAAATCGTGGCCTAGTTGTTTGTGCAAGTTGGCAGGTTGATCTGACTTGCATACAACTTGGAGGTTGTCACAAGGTGGTCAGTGTAGGTTTTTTTGCAGAGGTTTTCTTTTGTAGATCTTTGAGAATTCCTTCGAGAAGATTAGACTCTAGGGAAATTGCGAATCTCTATGATACTGTGGAATATAGGATTACAGAGAAGGTGAAAGTTGATTTTATATCTGAGATGGAATTGATGAAGAATGAAATGGTCATTGAGATCATGAGGGCTATGGATGGTGTACCTCAAAATCTTGGTATTGAAGATGGTTATGAGGAAGTTGTTGAAGACTTTGAAGTTGCTGGATATAGTGGAAATGATAGAGCTTATTGGAGAGATAGATCTGGTGAAGATAGAACTAGTTGGTTGCATAGATCTGGAGCTTGGTTAAGTACTAGTTACCAAATGGAAGTTTCTACTTTCTATAGTACTTTGAGACTTGAGAACTTGATTGATTGGATTGGTAAACTAGAAGATTTCTTTGAGCTTGAAGAAATCGAAGATCCTCTAAGAGTGAGGTTGGCACAGGCAAATTTGAAATGACATGTTGCTCTTTGGTGGAAGGAATTACAAAGAGATAGAGAAGATGAAGGTGAAATGAAGATCAATCGGTGGAGGTTGATGGTGACCAAATTGAAGGCTAAGTTCATACCTGCCGACTATGAGCTTGACTTGTTTAAGAAGTTGCAGAATCTGAAGCAAAAAGATTTAACTATTGAAGACTATACCAAGGAGTTCTACAAGCTTACTATTTGGTTTAGACACAGAGAACTTGGTAAGGAAAAGGTAGCTCGGTATGTGAATGGTTTGAGGATTCAATATTCAGGATGAGCGTGGTATGCTAAAGATTGATTCTTTTTAGGATGCTTATAAGTATGCTCTAAAGGAAGAAGATAAGTTAAAGAGAAGACAACATGGTAATTCCTGAGGGAAGGAGAAGCTTGATCACTAGGTGAAGGATAAACTGATAGTAGAAGATGAACCAAAACCCATTGAACCAAAGAAAAAGATAGGTAGGGTTATCTTTAAGGGTACTTGTTATAATTATGGTGAATAAGGACACCAATCTTTTGATTTTACACAGAAGAAGTTTGGTGATTGAAGGAATGCTATGGTGAATGAGAAAATTCAAAATGAACCTAAATCTAAGAACTTGCTGGCTCAAAGAACATTACTTGGTGCAAAGGTGGAACCTTGTTAGAGGATTAATTTGTTCAGAACTCGGTGCAAGTCAGGAGGTAAAATTTGTGATGTGATTGTTGATAGTTGTAGTACTGATAACCTTGTAGCTGAGGAGATGGTTTAGAAACTTGGTTTGAAGAGAATGAGACATCCTTATCCTTATAGGATTGGTTGGTTACAAGATGTTCATGCTTTGGAAGTGAGGGAGCAATATCTTGTTGATTTTCAGATTGGTGAGTATAAGGATCAAGTGTTGTATGATATTGTGAATATGAGTAGTTGTCATATATTGCTCGGTAGACCTTGGCAGTATGATTGTAGAGCTGTGCATGACTGTGTCAAGAATATATTTACTGTTGAGAAAGATGACAGGAAGTTTTCCATGATGTCTTTGCTGGATACAACATTCAGTAGGAGGAACTTGAGTATTGGTAGCCAAGTTGAGTTGTCAGATCCTAAGAGGATTGATGATCAGTATGGAGAACATACTTTTGTGTTATCAAGGAAAGAGTTGAAAAGATAGAGGAAGCAGAAATGGAAGAGTATGCAAGGTGAAGAGTTAAAGGAATTGTATGTGAACGATTAGTTTGGGGTTTATGTGCTAAATCCTGGAAGATCTTATTCCAGCCTATGAGAACATCTTTTCGATCCTGGGATGTCTGATGCAGGGGCATTCTTGGGTCATTAGAAAATTTGCATGGTGGTGTGTTGAAATGGTTTTGTGTTACTCAGTTGCAGCTTTAAGTGACGATCTTAGTTATTGAAGGAGGTTTGGTCATTGAAGGAACTTGGTAAACTTTGGTGCTTGGTGGAACTTGTGCTCGGTGATGTTTGTGGTGCTCGGTCAATGTGCTTGTTTGATGATGCCTACCATGCTTAGTTGTTTAACTAGTGCTTGGTAGTTCTAGCTTACTGACGAGAGTTCTTGGAGATTTGGTTGGCCAAATTGGTGTATTCAATGTTGGTAGTTTTTTTTGCATTCTCCTATGTAGATCTAGAGGCTGACATGGAGAATTAAATAATTGTAAGGCTATTTATGAGCCGACTATTTTTGCATTTAATATTTTTTTTGTAGTAGAAGCCAACTTGGCTGAGGAGTTAATTATTTCTTCCAAACCAGCTTGTGGTTGGGGAAATGTATTTAAGGAGTGTTTGGGTGGTTTTTTAGGAGATGGGAGAATCAGTGGAAGTATATCTAATAAGGATAGCATTTGGATCCTACGAGATCTTGAAGATCAAATTATTTGTTTGATGTTGTAATAGAAGAGCTATTGGTTGCATGCTTGGAGATAAGGATATTTCTTGGTGGCTTGCGAGCTCAAGTTTAGATCTACCTTAGTGTTTCCACTAGTTGTTGATGTGTTGCAAAGATGGACTAGCTAGGAGTTTGAAGAGTTACTTTTGTAATTGAATGTAATTGGCCCTAACCCAGAAGGACTTACAGTCGGGAATGTTTAATGAAATTTTGTTGAAATCTTATTCTTGTTGTGTTATTCTGCATTGTTGGTGTTTGGCTGCAAGTTTGGATAGTCCTTAATTGTATCCTCTGACCTTGGACTACATCATTCACCACTCGGTAAATTACTGGTGCTCTGTTCATGTGAATGCACAGTGATTACTAGCTCGGTACTCAGTAATTTCCTATCATTCGGTAAGTGTGCTCAGTCAAAACTGTATTCGGTTAACTTGAAGTTTTGTCTTGTCTTTTCTCAGTGTGAAGGCTTTGTATGCTTGACTGACTGTTCTAGTTTTGACCTTTACCGACTGAATAACTGATTGATACTAATGACAATCCATTTATTCTCAAATAGAGATAACCATCTCCCCCTTTGGCATTAGTATCAAAACCTTATGTATATGTACCAACTGTCAAAAATATATATAAACTAAAAAATATATGAAATCCATATATATATTGACTATATACTCTAACTCTATATACTGACTCCCCCTTTGTGCATGCACCTGATGGTGTGAAGTACAAAATGGCATATACATGACTTTCCCCCTTTTTGAAATTAATGCCAAAATAGAAAAAAATGTACTTACAAATTATCAAAAATTTTCTTGTGGGTTTTCTGTAGTGATGCCAAGAGGTTCTCCCATTCCTCTTTCAAGTTTTCAAGAGCAATGTGCTCTAGACCAACTTATGCATGCATATCAAAAGTATTTTCTAGCACAAAGATCTCAGGGGTGTTAACTAAAGCTTTTTGCTTTTCTACATGACTCTCCATTATTTTTAGATGTGGAAGCAGCTCAGCTTGCATCTTAGTGACTTGGTCACTTATGGTATCTTCTTTCTTCCTCAAATATGATCTTAACCACCTAAGTCCTTGAACTTTTGATATATGCTTATGAAAAGCATTTTTCTCGGTTAGAGAACAATTAGAAATGAGCTTGATTTATTCATTCAATTTCTTAATCTTTTCATTGACCTCGGCAGTGAATTGGTCAACAGTGCATAACTTAAAAAAAATTTGAACTATTCTCTGAACAATAGTTTCTAGCTCAGTTATTACCTCAGAGAGCTTAACCTTATTTATTGCCACTTCTTGGATGATTTTCTCTACTAATTTTACTTGAATCTTTTCTTCTTCCCTTTCCTCTATTCTCTTTTCAACATCATTGTCTAGGGCATTTATGTGACATGTTAGAGTTGCAAGTTGGTCAAGGATAGCAAGATATCTCTAAAATCCTCTAGAATTTGTTTTCTTTTTCTTTCCTTTTTCATCTCTTCTTGTGTGGCCTTCTTTTTTCACAATTCCCCATATTTTCTAAGTTCCTTGGGGTCTAATGTCATGTCCCCTTTTCAAATAATTAAAAATAATAACTTTTGCTAAGGCTGGCAAGCTCAAAAAGTGAAGTTTCAGGAAAAGGGGCTACTCTTTGGAAACCAATGGATTAATAAATGATAATTATTATTAAAATATGTATTATTGACCCCTCTTGGTCATGATTTAGGGTTATGCCCTCTTTTAAAGGGGTTTGGAGGCATTTCGGGCTGATTCTAGAACTTGATTTTTGCTCATTACTTTGTTGTTCTTTAGAGCCTACCAAAACTATGGAGAAGGAGACCAAAAGATGGGATTTTTCAGGTTTTTAGGAAGGCTAAGGATGGGAGTTTGAGAATAGTGCAAATTTGTGAATTTTCGGGTGTGTTTCTTGTAAGAGTTTGGTGTTTCCGGTTGAGTATTTCATATCAGTTTGGTTTGCTGCTGTATTGTAGATATTTTTATGTTCAAATAGAGCTGAATATATGTCTTGGGTCATGGTTATACTTCTATGATATATTATTAGTGTTTTATGGTGTTTTCAGGCTATTTTGTGTTGTTTTCGGGAGCCCGATGAGCATTGTTTTTGTCATCTATTTGGGAGCTGTTGTGTAAAATCTATATAGATCTGGAAATGTCATTTTGTAGGCTGTTATGCTAGAGAAATTTCTATAAAAATGTCTACTTTCAGATTTATCAATTATATGTGAAGCTGTGAAGTTTTTGGCACTATTTTGGGCATACCCAATTTGGGTTTTATTGAGAAATTGCATAATCTTTCAAAGTGTTGATTGTTTGATTTGATAATCTGATTAGAGGACTTAAATATGTTATAAAAATCAGAAAGGGGACATTACAGTGGTATCAAAGCTATGATCTTGCCAGCCTAAGGGTTTGTAGAAGTTTGTATGCAGCTAAGTGAAAGAGAAAAGAGATATTTGCAGCGAGAAAAGAATAAAGAAATTTTGATCAAACCTCTAGTTGAAAATAAAAGTACAAAATCCAAGGAAGGGACAAGTATGGAGGACCTAGATGAGATGGCAAAAAAATTCTTCCAGGACATCTAGAACACTCAAAAGCAAATAGTGGATAGTTTGGTAGAAACTAGAGAGGCTTTGCGGTTATTGACAGAAAAACTCCAAGGAGTTGTATCTACTAATGAGAGAGGAAGCACTTCAGAGGAGCCAAGAAATCTGAAACCCACACCCTCTAAATCAACAAAAACTATTTTATTGCCTACAAATGAGCCACCAGTACCAAATCTAGCCCTTAGTCCTATGGAAGAGGTTATAGGTAACTTGATTGCATTAAGAGCTACTTACAATGGCTTAGATGATGACTTTCGCATTTTGGTTCCTTTTAGAGAATATGTGGATATGATGAACACTTTGATGCCCAAGAAAGATTACAAGAGGGAGTATGACATAAGTGGAAGAGAGCTCAAAAATAAAATAAGCAAGTTTATAGCACCTACTTTTGATGGAACAAATAAAATTTCAGCTAGAGCATGGCTACAAAAATTATAGACCTTCTTCACACTTAACCCCATGAAGGAGAGTGATGCCATTCAATTCACAAGTCTACACTTGGAAGATGCAGCCTATGATTGGTGGTATCATGGAATGACTACTAGGTCATGATCAGGTAACTACATTTGATGATTTTAGTCAAAGAGTGATAGATGGATTTGATATCAAGGATGATGAAGAGTATTTTAAAGAATTGTCAAAGTTGAGGCAAACCAAATAAGTTAATGAGTATGTAGAAGAGTTTCAAAAAGTGGCTGTTATGGTACCTAATATGAGTGAAAAGAGGATTGTTTATCTTTTTCTTGATGGTTTGGAAGATTCTGTTAAGGGTTTGGTTAAGGCTTTCTCACCCTCAACCTTATAGGAAGCTATCAGAAGAAGCTTGCAACTTGAAACTTGTGTGCCTATGAAACTAGTCACTAATCAAAAACCCCCCAAATCTTTGGCAACATAAGGGGAATTTTTAGAAAAAGACTTTTCCAGCACCACCACCAAAGAATGTGATAAATGTAGCAAAAAAGAAGGTAGATGAAGAGACTAGGAGTGAATTACGAAGGAAAAATTCTTGTTTCACTTGTAGAGAACCATGGGTTCTAGGACATAGATGTTTGGGGAAAGGTCAAGTGCACTATATTAAAGTTGCTTTAGAATTTGATTCAGATGAGCATGAGGAATTTCATGACACTAAGGAGGAGGAAGAAGAAGAGAAAGAAAAAGAAATCAGCAAGGATGGCACTTTAGTAGCATTATTAGGAGTGCCAAGATACCATCCCTTTCAAATTTGAGGGGTACTAGCTGGGCAAAGGTTGATAGTTCTTCTTGATAGTGGAGAAACTCACAATTTTATTGATGAGGGATTTGTCATGAAAAGAGGGCTTAAAGCAGAAGATTTTGACGGATTCAATGTTACTATAGCTGATGGATTCACTATGCCTTGCACACGGGTGGTGAAACAACTCAGGATGACCTTAGGAGATTATGAGTTATGGGATGAATTCTATGTTGTTGGCATTTGGGAGACAGATCTTGTTTCAATGGTTGCACTCTGAGGCTATTACATGAACCATCAAACTATGGAGTTTAAATTTCATTCCAATGGGAAAGAAGTCTTATTGAGAGGCTTATCGAATGGAGCACCTAAGGTGGTCACTGCAAAGAGGATGGAATGGAATTTTTGAAGAGGACAAGTAGCATGGGTAGCAGGAGTCATAATCCATCCAACAAGCTCTCCAAAGAATCAAGGTAATTTCCATTTTCAAATTCAAAATATTCTTGATAAGCATAGTATAGTTTTCAATGATTTGCCTCTGGGATTACCACCAGATAGAGGTTTTGAGCATGTTATAGAGTTAGAAAAGGGTGCCAAACCAGTTATAACAACTCCATGCCACCATCCAAGAGGTTATAAGGAAGAAATAGAAAAAACTATTAAGGAACTCCTGGACATGGGATTCATAAGGCCTAGCGCTAGTCCATTTGCATCATCTGTGGTACTTGTCAAGAAAAAGGATGGTACAATGAGAATGTGAATAGACTAAAGGGCTCTAAACAAGAAGACCATAAAAAATAGGTATCCCATACCACACATAGATGAACATGAGTTACATGGTGTTGTATACTTCTCAAAAATTGACTTAAGATTAGGATACCATCAAATCCGCATGAGGAGGGAAGATGTGGAAAAGATTGCTTTCAGATGTCACTATGGGAACTTTGAATTTCTTGTTATGCCATTTGGCCTCACTAATGCACCAGAAATGTTCCAATCTTGTATGAATAAGGTATTCAACAAGCATCTTCAAAAATTTGTTTTGGTATTTTTTGATGATATCTTGATTTACAGTAAAACATGGAAAGAGCATCTAAAGCACATAGACACTATTTTGGGAATCTTGGAGCAGAAATCCTTCTATGCTAAGCTATCTAAATGTGAGTTTGGTTTGACAGAGATCCTATATTTGGGACATATTATAAGTTGTAAAGGAGTACAAGTTGATCAACAAAAAATTCAAGTAATTTTTGATTGGCCTCCACCCACTAATCTTACATAGTTGAGAGGTTTCTTTGGGTTGTGTAGCTACTATAGGAGATTTGTCAAGGGATTTTCTCAACTTGCTGCCCCCTTGACTAATTTAACAAAGAAAGGAGCTTTTATTTGGACAGAAGAGGCACAAAAAACATTTGATAAGCTTAAGGAGGTAATGAGTTCATGCCCTGTGCTTGCAATTCTAGATTTCTCTTTACCTTTTGTTGTTGAATGTGATGCTTCTAGAGAAGGTATAGGGGTTGTCCTAACTTAAAGGGGACATCCAATAGAATTTGAGAGTAGAAAATTAAATCAATCAGAGAAAGGTTACTCCATCTATGATAAGGAAATGTTGGCAATCATGCATGTGCTTCATAAGTTTAGACAATATTTGGTATGTGGGAGATTCATTGTAAAGACAGACCATAATAGCCTCAAGTTCTTCTTGAACCAAAGGGATTTGAATGATCATCAACAAAAATGGGTAATCAAATTGCAAGCTTGTGATTTTGATATTGAATATGTGAAAGGAAAGAATAATGTAGTTGTTGATGCTCTCTCAAGAAAGCCCACTTTGTGTTCCTTAACATCTATCTCTGCTGATTGGAAAGTCTCCATAATTTTAGAGTATGCTAAAGATTCCTTTGCCACCAAGATTTTGGATAAGTTAGTGGATGATAATAGGTACAAGGTTGTTGATGAATTGATTTATTACAAGAACATGATCTTCTTAGTGCCAGGATCAAAAACTAAGGAGAGGATATTGAGGGCCTTTCATGACACACCTTTGGCTGGTCATCAAGGATACTTCAAGACATATAGGCAACTTTGAGAGTGGTTTTCATGGAAGGGTATGAAGGAGGATGTCCTTAAACACATTAAGGAATGTATGGTATGCCAACAAAACAAGAGTGAGCAAATTTTTCCTGCAGGGTTGTTGCAGCCACTTCCTATTCCTAAACAAAAATGGGAAAGTATTTCCATGGACTTCATCACTGGGTTGCCCAAGGTTCAAGGTAAGGATTGCATATATGTAGTGGTAGATAGACTAACTAAGTATTCACATTTCTTTCCCATTACATCTCATTTCAAGGCATCACAAGTGGCAGAATTATTCTTCAAGGAAATTTTCAGGTTACATGGCTTGCCTAGAAACATTGTCAGTGACCGGGACAGTAGATTCCTTAGCTCTTTTTGGAAGGAGCTCTTTCATTTGGTAGGAACTAAAATCACTCCCTATACTAGCTATCACCCTCAAATAGATGGACAAATAGAGATAGTTAATAAATGGATAAAGGGATATTTGAGGAACTATGTTTCAAATCAACAACATGCTTGGGTGAAATGGTTGCACCTAGGGGAGTATTGTTATAATGCATCTCATCACATGTCTATTGGTATGCCTCCTTTTCATGCTCTTTATGGTTATGATTCTCTTTCCTTTGTTGATCTAGTACTTTCAGATAGTAGAGTACCTGCAGCAAGTGATTTCGTTAAGCAAAGCTAAGACATAATAAGGTCCCTCAAGGATAATCTACAACATACACAGAACCAACAAAAGTTGTATGCTAATAGGAAATGGACTGAAAGATCTTTTGAGGTGGGTGATTTGGTATTTTTTAGGTTGCAGCCATATAAGCAAAGCACCTTGAAGAGGAGTGGGGCAGAGAAGCTCAAGCCAAGGTTCCATGGGCCTTATAAGATCATTAGGAAGGTAGGAAAGGTAGCTTATGAATTGGAGCTCCCACCAAATAGAAAAATACATAATGTTTTCCATGTCTCTTGCCTGAAGAAGGTTCTAGGCTAGAAAACCATAGTATCAATAGAATTACCACCTCTTGATGATGAAGGGAAATTAGTCTTAATACCATAAGAGGTTTTGGATACAAGAGAGAAAAGATTGAGAAATGAGAGCATCACAAAGCATTTGGTCAAATGGAAAGGATTTCCATTGGAGGATGAAACTTTGGAAGGATAAAATATTCTTGAGCATCCCAACCTTCATTTCTTGAGGACAAGAAATATTTGGGAGGGAGGACTTGTCATGTCCCCTTTTCAGATAATTAAAAATAATAACTTTTGCTAAGGCTGGTAGGCTCAAAAAGTGAAGTTTCAGGAAAAGGGGCTAATCTTTGGAAACCAATGGATTAATAAATGATAACTATTATTAAAATATGTATTATTGACCCCTCTTGGTCATGAGTTAGGGTTATGCCCTCTTTTAAAGGGGTTTGGAGGCATTTCGAGCTGATTCTAAAACTTGATTTTTGCTCATTGCTTTGTTGTTCTTCAGAGCCTGCCAAACTTGTGGAGAAGGAGACCCAAAGATAGGAGTTTTCAAGTTTATAGGAAGGCTAAGGACAGGATTTTGAGTCCATTCCATGTGCAAGCTCATGCAGAGTTTTCCCTTGTGCTGAACAGTGCAAATTTATGATTTTTCGGGTGTGTTTCTTGTAAGAGTTTGGTGTTTCCGGTTGAGTATTTCATATCAGTTTGGTTTGTTTCTGTATTTCAGATATTTTAATGTTAAAATAGAGCTAAATATATGTCTTGGGTCATGGTTATACTTTTGTGATAGATTATTAGTGTTTTATGGTGTTTTTGGGCTATTTTATGTTTTTTTCGGGAGCCCGATGAGCATTGTTTTTGTCCTCCGTTTGGGAGCTGTTGTGTAAAATATATATAGATCTGGAAATGTAATTTTTTAGGCTACTATGCTGGTGAAAGTTTTTTAAAATTGTCTACTTTCAGATTTATCAATAATATATGAAGCTGTGAAGTTTTTGGCACTATTTCGGGCATACCCGATTTGGGTTTTATTGAGAAATTGCATAATCTTTCAAAGTGTTGATTGTTTGATTTAATAATCTGATTAGAGGACTTAAATATGATATAAAAATCAGAAAGGGGACATTACATCTAAAGTTCTAGGGTCACATTCTGGTATCTCAATTATCTCATCCAGTGTAACTGGTCCTTTACTGTATTTCTTTTTCTTCTTCTTCTATGGTGTTGGTTCTTTGATAAACAGAACAAGAGCTTTACTCTCCATATTTGACTTTTCAAGCTTAGTAGAAACACTTTCTTCTTTAGGTTTCCTGATGAATAGTGTTTCAGTGTTCTATCCTTGGGCGTCGGTGGTGGTGTCTGTTGTAGATTCTACCAGTTTACTTTCTTCCAGTGCTTGTAATACTACCTCTTTTTGTCTAGGCTGATTAGAGGCATCCTTCTCTATTGTTCCCTAGTCCTTGATTGTATCCTTAGGTTGCTTGATGGTCAATCCTTTAGGTTCCTTTTGTGATATAATCTCAAAAGCTTGTACAAAAATTGGTAAATCACTCAGTATCTCACTTGTTGCCACCTTAGTGGGTGTAGTTTCCTTAGTTGTATTTGCAGCAATGTTTACATCTTCATCATTGTTGATATCATGAGGATATCCATTTTTTATGTCTTTAATAAGTACGTCATCTTTCCCTATTATTACCAATTTCTTAGGATGATCCTTGTACTCTTCTCTTTAGACTATCGGATAAAAATCAATTGCAATGGTAGTGTTTTGTACCTCAATGTTAGATAGATCAATCAGTTCCTTAGTAGCCAGGTCTACATCATTTGAGTGTATACTTTTACCTTTCTTCTTTCTTTTCTTCTCAGGTACATCTACCAATACCATCTTGTCAACTTCTTCTCAAGCAGCAAGAATTGTAGTCCATAAAAGTTGACTGTTCTCATCAACATCCTTAAGTTTTCCTACCAGAATATTTAGTGCTCTACCCTTCACTAGAAATATTTTTGAATATTATGTCATCAATTCTTCAATCTTGAGAATTGATAATGTAGGCATAGCTAATATCACTGAATGTTCCCTCATCTTTTTGTCAGTGTGAAAGGCATAAGTCCATCTTGTAGACACTTTTTCATACAAACTTTTAGGTACATATTTAGTGAATTCAATTGGTATCTTTTTAAAATTGATCATCATTTGTATGATAGCCTCTTCTATATTTTCTGATCCTTGGTAGATATATGTACATACCTACTCATTTTGGGGTTGCTAAGATTGCTAGTTTCCTTTATTATCTCAGCTAATTCATTAACTATGGGATTCTTATTCACAACTACCTTAAACTTATCTTGGTATTCCTCTTCATCTTCTTCATCAATGTCATCATTTTCCCTTATCAATTTCCACCTCTTCTTAGGTAGCTCAGAGGTGGCTTGTGCACCTCTCTTTTTCTTTTGGTTAGTCTTTGTAGGAGTGAGCCTATAAATTTTCACAACTCCTTTCTTTAGAGGTGGAGAAGCAACGATTGTAGACCTTGTTATTTCTCTTGTCAGTGTTTCTGCTTGCTTCCTCTTTACTATGGCCTTGACTGGTGTAGATTGTATGTCTTTATCAAACTCGGTCTCCTCCTCATCATGCTCACTATTACCTATCAGTAACTATTCCTCAGTTGCTTCTTCAACTAGAATATCCTCAGATGCCTTGTCCTCTTCTGCATCATCACTGAATTGTTTAAGTAATGTTTCCATCATTTTATTAGACTTGTTAGTCACCTTGACTTTGACTAGATACATTTTAATTCTTTGTTTGGCCTCTTCATAGGTTCTAAACCTAGTTCTAAGGATCTTTGGGCTCAGCCAGTAAATCCTTTATTGACCTAGAAGCTTGGTCAATGTCAAGTTCATAGCCCATCAGTGCTAACCATGTTGTTCTCAGTTCAACAACCTTTATCAAAGTGGTGTTGGTGTCCACTAAGAAATAGATTTCATGCTTGTATTTCTCAACCGATTGTCCTGTTATTCTACTTCTTTGATGCATTCAGTCCTTGAATTGTTCAAAATTTTCATCCATAATGCTAACAAAATCTTGTCCTAAACATTAAAAAAAATTATTTATTTGTAGAATGACCGGTCGATCAATATTCCAGTCAACATTACCAACTGAGGGGAAAAAGTTTTGCACATAGAAAAATATGAAAAGTAAAAATGAACCAAACTTACATGTATTCGACTTTGCCGACCTGATGGTTTTCATGTTTTCTTCTAACTATTTCAAGAGGAGCTCGACGAGGTTCAGTTGAAAGCCTTTCTTCACCATCTTATATTCTATGTCCATAGCTCCACATGGTACGCTATTAGGTCTACTAGATTGAGATATTTTGTAGCCAATTGCATATGCACTAAATCTAGTCTCCAGATAAACAATGGTGTTAATTCTCATGCCTCTACCATCCCATTCGGCTCCTATTTCTTTTTCAATCTTGGTTCTTAGTACACTCCTCAATACTTTAACCTTTTTGGTTATGGAGTAACCGGTGACTACATGTATTATATCTCTGGTGATCTTGATAGGTTCATCTAGCCATAACTTTCCCTCATGCACATGGCTCAAAACAATCCTGATCCATTCATTCTTGAAAACCCTTAGGAAATATAGGGCATTAACCAAACCTTTCACCTCCAAATGTGCGTGCTCATCATTGAGCTTCCCATCGACACTCATCTCCTAAAAGGTGGATTGGAGCTCAAAATCACCTATCTCACTGATTTTTTAGTGTATATATGAGAAGATATCTTCTACCAGCAAAACCCTAGGTGGTATGCTTAGAAATTTTCTAGTTTTATCAATTTTTGATGCAACCTCAGGATATAGTTTATACTTAGGCTCATTGTAGGTTGCATACTTGATTAAATTCACCTTCTTATCAACTTTGGTCTTAGATTTATCAACTTTCGATGAGGATGCCATTATTCTTCAGTTTAGGGCTTCGAGAGATAACAATGAAATAGCTCGGTGAAAATGAAACTTACTTGTGACTATGACTAATCTTCTCAGAAACCTTTCAAATCTATGCTCAATTGCTCTAGAAATTCTCTGCTCAAAATCTCTCTATTCTTCAAGTTCGCAATGTGAAAAATGACTAAGTCCACTATTTATTTGTACCCTAAAATTTGTTTCCTACTCAAACTTTAACAATTAATGCTTGACCTACCACAACTTGGTAGATGTAGTTGCGCTCAGTGTATACTTCAAAAAATCATAAGCTCAGTTAACACTAAGATACCACTCAATTAATACCATAACTCAGTTTACCTTTCCAATAGCTACCAACTAGAAAATGCATGCCCAGTCTTACTTATACTGAATGTATACATTTAAAACTCAAAGCATATAAAACCATAGTGCATCTTGTTTCATGTAAATTTGGTATACAAACACTAGATATAAGGAACTATTTGTTAGATATAACCGATTTGAAATTTCAGTTCCATACATACATTTATGACTTAGGTGGAGGTGATGATGTTACCCAATCCAATAGATGAGGAGTCATTAACTGATGTACTTGATCCAACATTATCACCTGATGCTTTTCTCCACATTGTATTTCTTATCCTCATGGTTTCCTCAATTTTATTTCCATTTTCATTTGTTTGTGTCTTTGGTGCTCAGTCTCTGCAATCCTTACTTAAGTGACTGACCTTATGACAGTGTAGACAAGCCATACTAGTGCTTGTTCAGTTGCAAGATCTTCCTCCTCAGTTCTTTCTCATGCAATTTTCTGCTATATGACCATACCTTCCAAATGATGTGCAATTAACCCATGTGTTGTAATCCCAAGTATATGCATTACCTTCCCTTCTCAGTTGATATGCTTTGTTCTATTCCTTTGGTGTCCAGACTTGCTTCATCTTTGTCTTGCATTCTTGTGCAATGTGTCCATGCATGTTGCAAGTGCAACAATATTTCTCCATGTAGGGTTTCTTAGTAGTCCTAGTCAACTTAGATCTACACTCATGTGCCTAATGTCCATACTTGTTACAGTTATAGCAGTAACCATTAAACTTAGGAGTGGATTTAGGAATACCTTTTTCTTTTCTCCAACAAACATTTTCTGTGTGGCCCAGTTTTCCACAATGATAACATGATAGCTTCTTTGGCCTTGGATTAGTGTAGGCATTCTTTTGTTCAACTTTTCTTGATAACTCTCCCTACTCGATGTAGCCTAGACTAGTAGTGCTATCCAGTCTTTTCTGACTTATTAGGAATTCATCCATTCTCTTATTACTATCTTCAAATTTCTTGATCATCTCATTATCTTGTTGTTGCATTTTTACCTCATTCTTCAATCTTTCATTTTCTTGTCTTAACTCACTGATGACTTCTAGTTTCCTAGTAAGCTCATTGTTTACTTGATTGACCTCCTGAATTATGAAAACCATCTGATTGGATATTTCAAAGTGATGTTTGATGAGTCTCAATATCTCAGATTCCTTCTCTTGCAGCTTGTCAGTCATTTGTCTCATGTCTTCAATATCCAAGTTTCTTTCTTGTTCTTCTTTCCTAGCTCTTTTCATGACATCAATCATCCTAACCATTTGTGTCTCTTGACCGATCTATAGAGCTTTGACTTGTTTAGTAAGATGTTGTTTCTTTTTAGATAGATCTGATATTGCTTCTTTAGATGCATCAAATATGCTACCAGATCCAAAATTGGATGTCTCAAATGGGTCATCTATCTGTTCTTCATGGTAATCAGTTTCACTATACCAAATTTCCATATCCTTCCTTTGAATCAGTAACTTCTTTAGTTCATCTTTGGCTTGCTTGAATTTTTCAATGAAGATTTGCATTTGTATCCTTTGATTCTCAATAGTCTTGTCCAACTTATATCTTTCCATCCTTAGATCTTTTCTCTTTAGTGGTTAAACTTCCTTAACAAGAGATCTATCTCTGATACCAATTGTTGAATTATAGAAAGATAAGTACTGAGAGGGGAGGGGTGAATTAGTACCCTTAGAAACTTTCAAGATTAACAATTTTCAATAGTAGATCTTAATTAAATGAATGATTCCATTTTTTGAAACATACATTCAGATAATTGAAAATGTAAAGTGCATGTAAACAAAACAATAAATCATAAGTAAAAATAAGTACTCATGACACATATATTTTGGTTATGCAGAAACCCTTGTTAGAAGGTAAAAAATGCTATGGGGATGACACCCACAAATCTTCAATACTATAATAAATAAAGTATGTCAGTTAAGGCTACAAGTTTTGATCACTTCTGATGATCTTACCCTGTTAGGAGTAACAAAAGATTGACTAGATCTACCTAGTTAAAGGATTGAAACAACACAATGTATGTGTGTACTCGGTTAAGATATTTAAACAAGAACTATTAAGTCCACTCTGTTAAGAGATTTTGATATGCTATAATGGTTAAATTGATAATAGTAAAGCATCTATAAATAACAACTTATACTTGTCTAATTCATATATGTGAATTATCAAATAAATATCACCTCAGTTTGATGTATGTGCTCTTCTATTCTACTTGGTAGCCTTGTATGTGTTTTGAAAAAATGGATTACCTCAATCATAAACCTTCTATCAAAAACCTTTGTTTGATCTCTTGATGTCCTTAGTGCAGCTACTCCTTCATGATACATGATCATAATGACATATTTACAATTATATATCAAATTGACTTGACCTAATTAGGGTTTACATCATCTTAGAAAACCTAAGATCAACGATGTACAAAAATAACCTAGATCTAACATTACATAGGAATCATCACAAAAATTAATGATTACATCCATATTAAATATGTCTTGATCTTGGTAAATTGTTAATGATTAGTGTAAACCATTTGCATAGATATATGTCTCATTCCTGATTACTATGTTGTTTCCTTCTTTACTCGGTAATCACTACATTCACCACTCAGTAAATTACCAGTGCTCAGTTCATGTGAATGCACGATGATCACTAGCTCGGTACTCGGTAATTTCTTGTCATTCGATAAGTGTGCTTGGTCAAAATTGTATGCAGTTAACTTCAAGTTTTATCTTGTCTTTTCTCAGTGTGAAGGCTTTGTATGTTTGATCAAATGTTCTATCTCTAACCTTTACCGACTAAATAACTGATTGATACTAATGATAATCTATTAATGCTCAAATAGAGATAACAAACCAATGGTCACATGATGAAAATTAACAAAGGATGATTAGTTAACCAAGGTAAATCAGACACAATACAAATCAATGATTGGAAAAATGATGTATGTTGTACATACTAGATTGGATATTGCACATGTAGTTGGGATTGTAGTAAGATTTTCTTCTAATCCTAAAGAATCACATATGATTTTTGTTAAGAGGATTCTGAGATACTTGAAAAACAAAGAGAATTATGGTTTACGGTACAAGAAAGAGGGCAATTTTGAACTACAATTTTACATCAATGCAGATTGGGCTAGAAACATTGATGACTAAAAGAGAACTACTGATGGAGCATTCTTTTTGGGAGAAATATTAGTTACTTGGATAAGCAAGAAACAAGGATGCATTTTTCAGTCTACTACTGAAGCAGAATATGTTATTGTTGCTGCTAATTATTCAAACATTGCATGGATAAAATAAATTTTGAAAGGGATGATTGAAGAGATCACTGATCCAGTGTTAATATATTGTGACAACATAAGTGCTATAAACATTTCTGAGAATCCAATGATGCATGCAAAGACAAAGAACATATCTATTAAGTATCACTACTTGAGGGAACAAGTACACAAAAAGAAAGTGAAATTGGAGTTTTTGAAATCAAAAGAACAACTTGCAGATATATTTACCAAACCCTTACCTAAGGATACATTTGAGTACTTGAGGACTAGTGTCATGCCCAAAATTAGGGAAAAACACACACAATTTTTTTTTTCTAAAGGGCTCCTACTATAAGGTTACTACTGAAAATAAGATCGAAACCTCAACCTATACACCCAACTCTTAAGGGTATTCGAGGCATGCATTGGCTAGTCGACATACCCTAACTTGTCAGGTGCACTAGGCCGATAGATCACTAACTAGAGTTAATCATTAATGGTCGACGAAGGTGCAATACACTAAGATAATAGAGACCATTCATGCTTGATTAAATTATGGGTCTAATGAAAGAAACTAATTTTTAATTAAAGATCTAAGATAACTCACAGACATCGAATATTAGAAGAAAATAAAAAATATTATTATTTCAATAATAATTTGTATAAGGTTGAAAATTAACTATGGTCCACCTAGGGATTAAAGTTAAATTTAATCCCCTTAAGGAAATTAAAGAATTCATGGAAATAAAAGTCCATTACTAATGACTAGGGCCCATTTAATTAATAATAACATTAACAAATGTAGGTGCAAATAAATATTTAACACATACTAAAATAAATAAAGTTTTAATAATTAAGAGAAAATCCAAAATACATGTTAAAAGAATTATTATGGGAATAAGATATCTATAGTCACTTAAATCCAGGATCAAATTAAATCCCGAAATAATAGGGAAAGCACAAAAGAATAAAAAAGGCTATTATTAAAAAGATAACTACTCAACTAAAGGAGATAAAATAGGAGATATCAAAAGTCAACAATTTAATAATTCTATTGATTCATAAAAGGAAAAATAGTTCAAAAATAATTAAAAAGAGAAAACTCTAAAAGGCCTCTTGGCTAGCCCTAACCCTAATCTAAAATAAGGGGTTAGGCCTATTACAACTTGGCCTGGGACCCAAATTTCCACTATTGCAGGGTTTAACAGGATTGCATCAGAGGGCCAAGAAAACTCTATAACCCAAGGTGAGTATTCACCCAAGCATGCACAGGTGCATATACACACAAGTGTGCATACACCCCTGTGTAGACTTGAGTAAATACCAGGGGTTACAACAAGAAGAATCTGATAGATCTGACAGTCAGGAGGATGCGAGGTCAGAGGATAAATTCATTGAGCCTTCAAAGCATGCGTCTCTAGGTTATGGTTAGGAATATATTTGCTAGATTTTAAAATCTGGAAGATGTAGACATGAGAAAATAAATGAATAAACCTAAAGTTATAGATCCAGGTAATCTTTGCTTTGTTTTCTATCCTAGCATAACTTTATTTTAACTCTGTTAAAAACTCTCGGTCATGTGCCAATGTATATTAAAATACATATTGAATTCTAAAATGTTATTAGTAACATGCATTAAAGAGTATTCATAAAGGCTTCAATATTTAAGCTTTTAAATATATCTTGCAGGTTATACATTTCTAAAAGAATGCATACCTCATGCATATATGTTTTATTCATATTGTACCCTGCATATGTTACATGTTTAAATAACTAAATAATTTATCATGTTTTTTTTTAATTTGTTTATTTTATAACATACATAATTCTGAAGCTCGAACCAAGATTGCACAATATAAAGTTTACAAAATAAAATAATAATAAAAACAAAAAAAGAAAACATAGTTTAATTGCTGCAAGGTTTTATTATCGATCTACAACTGGATCGCGTAGCATATGTTTTATAATTATTGAATGGTTAAATAAATTGCAAAGTAAAACAAAATTCAACAAGGGTAACCATGGGTTGCGGGCGCAAATCGCTGCTATGACAGTGCCTGTTGCAGCAGTCACTAACGCTCACAGCAGTGCCTGTTGTAGCAGTCACTACCCATACATGGTGGTGCTGCTCATGATGGTACTGTGATGCCCACAGTGGTTTTGTGCCACTCATAGTAATCATAGACACGGTTAGGGTTTGCTGACAGTGCAAAAACATAGCCACTAGAAACAATAAGGTTTTCGATAGGTTTTGGGTACAATACACTGCAAGCTAATATAAAATGTTACTCTTTCTTTTACATTGCTAAACCTTCGCTAATGCATGGTACGATACACATTGACAGAGTAAGGTTTTGTATGCATATAAAGTAAGGATTTCGATATATATATATCATCCTTGTAAAGTTACATTTCATTATTTAATAAAAAGACTATGTTGTCTATCACCGTACGCATGAAAATATAATAAATTATATACAGCGTGAAATGTGTTATCATATATATGTATATGAAAGAGTCACACACACACACATAGATATATATATATATATATATATATATATATATATATATATATATATGTGTGTGTGTGTATACATAATATAAGTGGTAACATCTATTTAAAAGTTGCACTCAATAAAGGAAGATTTATATATTATTATATATATATCTGGTTGATATATATATAATAATATATATATTTATATTAAACCAACACATAGCATTTTTACTTTATTTCTATTATAATTTCTTTTTATAATAAACTTACTAATTTTGAATCAATTAATTTCCAATGCATTCTTGTTGTAGTAAAATAGTTGTAGAAAAATAATTTACACATATCCTTAGATTTTTATTTTTTATTTTTAAATAAAATATCAATATTCATTCTATGGAATAAAAGAAAAGGCAATGAAGATATTTCTTTCTCTTTACACATAAGGTAAGGTACCCCTTTCTTTGGACATAATAAACAAATATCATATAAATCACTTTTGCTAAAGGAATGATCACAATAGAATTAATTTCACACATAGAATAATATTATTTTCTCCTTTCTACATGAACGTAACAACTTCATTTCTTTCATCTAACTTTAAGCATCATCGTTTCTACTTCTTTTCTAACATAAATGTCAAAACATTACATCATTTCTCATATTCAACTTATTACAATAGATAGAGGAAGTAATTAACTAACTAACTATTACAACCAACCATTTGCTAGGTATTCTACATAGCCTTGATTAAAAAAATTTACACAAAGGGCTCAAGGCCAATAACCAAATAACATAATGTAGAAGTAAATCCCAAAATTATCTTTAACTCCTTGAATCCAGCAAGCTTTGACATTGAGAAAATCTGCAAAATAACAAATAGACCATGGAGGTTCACCTCCCAACCTAGGCCATTTCATGGCCACCCCCAAGCTAGGGGAAAACAAAGATGGATAAGGGTTTAAACATGCATAAATAACACATATACAAATAGAAACCAGCAATAAGATTTAGACATCAAATTCCCTCTCCCAAGGCTAGCACAACATGAGTCACATTGGACCCATAGTAGGGGTGAAGGTGGAAGCTACTCAACTAGGAGAATGCCAAAGTACAATAGAAAACCAGCCTTCAACAAGGCTCTATAATCTGCTCCAATGCCTTCACAAGGCCATAGAAATAACCATCCACCCTTCTCATACTCATCACCATAACAACACCCTTATGACCCCCAAAAGTATGCACATGGATGTTCAGACATCCATGCCTTATCCCCTTCCTCCTAGAGGAAGGACTCTACACTAGAAAAGTAGTCCCAACTTATGCCCTTCACCCATCAAGGCTCTCTTCCCTCCCAAGGGTGAGCTTGGCCTTGCACAACCCCAAAGAAAACAATGCAAAAAGAAAATACACATACAAGCAAGACAAGAAGCTAGAACTTTTACATGAATAACTGATGAAGGGTGCTCCCCTTAATACCACAAACACTTAACAGAAATAGAGAAACAACAACAATAATATGCAAGAATAGAAAATTGGCTTCTTATTATCTCCACAAATGTGGAATTACAAACTTTCAAAATTACAATATGCAAAGCCACATAGGCATTCCCTTACAATATTCTGTAGGACAAAGCCTTGAATCAATACCCAGATCTACTACCTAGAACTACCTAGACAACACTACGGGCCTTCTTTATATAGGCAATTTCCACCGCTCGAGAAGGTTCTAGAAATTTAGCCCTTAGGGCCGACCAAACTTAGAATTATTTTATTTTACAATTTATTACATTAAAGTCAGCTCAAAATGAGTTTTAAAAACCCAAACAAAAATTTTGAAGAAAAATTATTTTCTGTCATTTCAGGTGACCCAACTTCCGAAGACCACAAGTCATCACCCATTGACCCGATTGGCTATCATAACCCCATTCTGAAAATGCCACGAAGTGCTCTACAGGCTTGACCTACGTAAAGTGCCCATCACCTAAATTTTCAACCTCATCTGGGGCCTCTAAAGCTTTCAAAACTAAGTTCAAAGTTTCTGTACCTTGCTGTCAATACCGAAAATCTTCAATATCTTCAAAACTAGACCTGATCTAGCCATGAAACTTTCCTGGTAGGCTGATATGACTGAGATGAACCTCCACATGTAAATTAGAACATTCCAAGATCGTAAGACCAACTTACTAAAAATAACAAGTTTCCATAAATAGCAACTCTGCACAAGATAGCCCTTATTGAATACAAAAACAAAAATATTTTTGGGTGATGCAAGATTGCTCTTACACCCAGGATGCTCTTGCATCAGACACCTGGGGTAATTTGAGAAGTGACCCTATCACGACTCACATGTGTAGAGGAAAATCAAGACGGTTAACCTCCTCCTTTGTTAGCCATGATGAATCTTCAACAGGCCATCCTTTCCATTTGACCAAATACTCTTCATATGTCCTGTTCCTTGTGCTTCTGCCAACACGACTGTCCAGTATGTCTTCAATCTCTTTGATATTTGAACTAGTTGCTGGAATACTCCACTATGCTGCTACAACCTCATCTTCAACACCTCCTTCGTGATACTCTGTCAAATCTAAAATGTTAAACACTGGTGAAATATTCAGCTCACTAGGCAATTCTACCTCATATGCATTTCTTGAATCATGCTTCTTCAATATCTTACATGGTCTAAACTTCTTCATTTTTAGCTTGTTATATGTACCAACCAAAAATTGCTCCTTTCGTAAATGAACCATGACTTCATCTCCAACCTGAAATTCCTTATGCCTCCTTTTCTCATCTGCCTTAGCCTTATACTACACATTTATCTTGGTAATATGCTTCCTCACCTCCTCATGGATGTTCTTCAAGTGTTCTGCAAAATCCTCAGCTTCAGCACTACTTATTTCTCCTTTATCTATCTTTCTCAATTCAGATGCATTTCTTGGACTACTTCCATATACAATCTAGAATGGTGATTTACCAGTGCTCCTATTGACAAAATTATTGTATGCAAATTCTGCCTGTGGTAAAATCAAATCCCATCCTGTTGGCTTATCTCCAACCAAACATCTCAGCAAATTTTCCAAACTTCTATTCACCACCTCTGTCTATCCATCGGTCTGTGGATGATATGATGAACTAAACTTCAAATCTTTCTTCAACTTCTTCCACAATGTCCGCCAGAAATATCCAAAAAACTTAGTATCTCAATCTGAAACTATGGTCTTTGGCAAACCATGTAGTCTCACCACTTCTCTGAAAAATAATTCTGCTACATGAACAGCATCATTAGTCTTCTTGCAGGGAATGAAATGTGCCATCTTCAAAAATCTATCAACTACTACAAAAATTGAATCATGTCCCCGTTGTGTCCTCAGTAAACCAAGAACAAAGTCCATACTGATATCCTCCCAAGGCTTCTCTGGTATAGGTAATGGCTGATACAACACTGTATTTTGCTTCACTCCTTTCACCATCTGACATACTCTGCAACTCTGTACAAACTTCTTCACATCTTGCTGCAATTGTGGCCAATAATAATTCTCACCAACCAAAACAAAGGTTTTATCACGACCAAAATGTCCAGCCAATCCTCCACTATGCTTCTCCTTGATGAGATTCTCCCTCATAGAACTTCATGGAATGCACAACTAACTCCCTCTGAATAGCATATCATCTTGGATGATAAAATCCAGCCATTTCATCCTGTCTAGAGTAACAGGTTCTATACAAGTTTTATAAAATTCACCAAAATTAGGATCCTCTGGATACAAATTCTTGAGTTCCTTGAACCCAACCACCTCAATCTACATCTTGGTCAGTAATAGTTTCCTTCTACTAAGAGCATCTATAATCCTATTAGACTTTCCACTTCTATGTTTCAAAACAAATGTATAACTCTGTAAAAACTCAACCCATTTCAAATGCCTCTGATTCAACTTTCCTTGACTATTCAAATATTACAAAGCTTGATGATCAGTATACAAAACAAACTCCTTAGGAAGCAGATAGTGCCTCCACTTTTTCAATGCCTAAACTATAGCATAAAATTCCTGATCATAAACAGAATATTTTCTCTTGGCATCATTTAACTTCTCACTAAAATAAGCAACAGGTTTACCTTCTTGGCTCATAACAGCTCCTATTGCAGTACCACTAGCATCACAATCTACTTGAAACACCTTGTTAAAATCTGGAAGTGCTAAAATAGGTTGTTCTGTAAATTTTTGTTTCAACAATTGAAAACTCTTTTCTGCCCCATTAGTCCACTTAAACTCTTTTCTATCCCCTCTCATTGTTTCAGTCAAGGGTCCACAAATACTGCTAAAATTTCTGATAAACTTTCTATAAAAGCTAGCCAAACCATGAAAAGATCTTACCTCAGTAGCACGCCTTGGAGTAGGCCATTCAAGGATAACTTGTACCTTCTCTGAGTCCATTTTTAGACCTTCTGCTGAAACTATAAATCCCAAATACACTAACTCTTTCTTCACAAAACTGCACTTCTTCAAATTAATCAACAATTTCTCATCTCTCAACTTCTCAAACACCATATGAATATGCATCATATATTCCTCTAATGTCTTGCTAAAAATCAAAATATCATCTAGGTAAACAATGACAAACTTACCCAGAAATTCTTTCAGAACCTCGTTCATGAGCCGCATGAAAGTGCTCGGTGCATTGGTTAGCCCAAAAGGCATGACTAACCACTCATATAGTCCTTCCTTTGTCTTGAAGGTAGTCTTCCATTCATCTCCTTCTCTGATCCGAATTTGGTGATATCCACTCTTCAAATCTATCTTTGAGAAATACACAGCTCCACTCAAACAATCCATAATATCATCCATTCGTGGCAATGGAAACCTATACTTGATTGTGATCTTGTTTATTGCTCTAGAATCTATACACATCCTCCACTCTCTATTCTTCTTTGGTGCTAATACCACTGGTACAGCACAGGGACTCAGACTCTCATGAATCAACCCCTTCTACAATAACTCGTTTACTTGTCTATTCAACTCTTCACTTTCTGCTGGTGTCATTCTATGTGCTGCCTTATTTGGCAAACTGGCCCCTGGAATAAAATCCATTTGATGACTGATCTTCCTTACCGGTGGTAATCCATTAGGTATATTATCAGATACAATATCCCAAAACTCATTGAACAAATCTGCAACCTCTACAGGTACATCCTCTACTTCTTGTTTACCAACTTTTGGAATTAAAGCAAAACACACATGCTCATGCCTCATACCATCTAAGAATTTTCTTCCATCAACAAATGTTATTCTTGCATTACCACATACCTTTTCTTTGGTCTCCTTCAATGGCTTTAGCTTATGTCGCACTCCATCCTTTGTTAGGGAATAAGTATTCGCACGACCATCATGTACATCACATCTATCAAACTGCCACGGTCTACCCAACAACATATGACGTGCATCCATAGATATTATATCACATAGTACCTCATCTTGGTACCCGCCGATCTTGAACTTTACCAAGCACTGTTCATTGACCATGACCTTGTGGTCATCCTGCACCCAGGCAATCCGATATGGATGTGGGTGTTTCTATCTCTTGAGCTTCAACTTTGTCACCATCGCTTCTAACACTAAATTTTTAGTGCTTCCACTATCGATAATCACATCACAACATTTACCCTCACACTTGCATCTAGTGCGAAACAAGCTCCTCCTTTGTTCAGGTTCATTCTCACCACTCAGCAAGACTCTTCTATTAATTAGAATTTCTCCTCTTTCAACATCTTCAGAATTTGATGATCTAGCATCTACATCTACATGTGCAACTCTGGTCTGGCCTTCATTTCTCCTATCTATTCTGCCTTGGCACTAAGGACATTCAAA
>BSBK01007038.1:5000-35000 GCA_027943335.1 Chamaecyparis obtusa | reverse complement strand
AAAAGGAACAATGGAGATTAAGAGGCAAAATCTAATGGATGAGAAGAAAATATTTTATGTTGTCTATTTAAAGAGACATGGGATTCATTATTAAGTCTAGGATTATTAACACTACAGGATAATTCATGTGAAAGAACTATTTTCATGCAATGCTGATCAAACAGGTTACAGATAGAACCAAGTTGAACTACAGACATTACTGAGCATCAGAGAATTATTCATCGAGTTGAATAACTTTGAGCATATGAAGGATTCAATTGAATATTGATCAGAGGAGGTATTTGAGCTTAGCATAGATTTGAAAATCTGCAAATCTTAGTTGTATTTGAATTAGACCATTACTATATCAGTTTAACCATTGTTAAAACAAAATCTCTTAACTAAGTGGACTTAACAGTCTTTTTGTATTTCAATATGACATTCAATGAATGTTGATTTTTTTCTTGTTGACCCCATAGTGAATGTTGGTCAAGGGAGAACTGTTAGTGATAAGTCATCTAACCAGGTCACACCTTAGAGTGTATTTTGTAATCTTTGATAGGGTTGGCTCCTAACCGAACTCACTTCAAAAGAGTGAATTATTTTGGGTTACTGGTCCTAGGTAGTTTTTCTGCTAATAGGGTTTTTACATTAAAAATCTATGTTATGTGTATTTGATGTGATTGGGTTGTGATTTTACTTTACACATTTCATAATTAGTCAGATCACTAAATACACTATTGAATTGATTGTCAATCGGTAGATGTAGAGAAAAGTTATTGTTGATAGCTTACCTAGTTGATAATTTGATTGAAAAGTTTGAATATATACATCTGGGAGTTTTGGGACTATAGGATAACTAGAACTAACCGATTCACCCCACCTCTCAGTTATCTAACAATTTCAACTAAAATATATTACATCTGGTCTTAGTACTAGATGTGATCAATTCTCCATTAGCTCCTCTAATAGAGGAATGACCATCCTTAAATTCCAAATGATAACCCTTATCCACAAGTTATCCAACACTCAACAAACTATGTTTCAGGCCATCCAAAAATATTACATCATCAGTATTAGTTTTTCCATCTAAAGTAATTGATCCTTTACCAACAATCATTCTAGGAGTATTATCACCAAACCTTACAACTCCACCATCAAACTTCATTAGTTGAATGAATCTATCCTTGTCACCAGTCATATCATGTGAACATCCACTATCAATTATCCAATCAATTTTCCTATCAACATGAGAAACTAATTCTTTTTCTTCATAAACAGGAGATCCTCTTCTTTGATAGCAACAAAACCCAACACATCATTGAATTCATCATCTAAATCTTCAGTTCCATCAGTAGCATAATAAGATTCCTTATCATTCTTGTATTTTCCATATTTAGGCCTATGCTTAGGTATTCTAGTTGGACATCTATATGCAAAATGACCAACCTTATTGCAGTTAAAACATTTCAAAGGTAATTTTCCTTCAAACTTACCTTTACCTTTCATTTATCTCCTGGTGATTAGGGCCATGATATTCTCATCCACTTGATTGTCTAGCCTTTGAATATCCTCCCATTCCTCAACATATTCTCCAAGATCTTCATTGTGCTTGTTCACTTTTCTAGATCTAGCTTCAACAAATCCAGTTCTCTGAATAGTTTCCTTAAATGTTTTCACCACCTTAGGTAGTGCAACCTTTAGCTCTATGGTCTCAAATATAGTTATCTTAGCCACTAACATTTCTCTGGTGAAATCTTTGTATTTTGGTATAGTCTCCTCCAAAGCAAGAACTTTGGGTTTTTATGCAGGAGTCACAGATCTCAAAATATTTTCTATGATTTCATCTTCTGTATATGTACCTCCATTTTTTTTATTCCAATCACACATTCAAATAATCTCTAAATATACATCCTTATTGTTTCATCATCCTTCATTTGTGTTATCTCCATCTTTGTCCTCCAATTCTACAACTTTGCTCGCTTAGTGTATTCATCTCCTTCATAGAGTGCAACTAGTCTTTTCCAGATCTCACTTTCTTTTGTTAGATCTTTGACCTATGTGAATTCACCATCAAATAATGCATTAACTAAATCTTCCTTTGCAACAACATTGCACACAAACTTTTTCCTCTCTTCTTTAGTACTAGTATGTGTTTCAAGGTCTTCCTCCTTTATGATAGGCACATATTTCTAGGTAATGAGCCAATATTGCAATCCCATACACATTAGGCAATTCTTCATCTTCTCCTTCCATGTGTCAAAATTTTTTGTATCAAACTCAGGACTCTCCTTTCTGAATAAGGCCATCCCGATCTTTAACTCAAGCTATTAAGCTTCCTGATTGAGGACCAAAAGCTTTGATACCAATTGTTAGAATAATAATATTGTAATTAAATAAGACAAGGGGTGAATCAGTTGATGCCAATATTAGATACTTTAAAATTCTACTTCAAAAATTATTTCTAAAAACAAAATACTTCAAACTAAAAAGTAAATGAAGCAATAACACACACCATGATTTGTTCTCAAGGAAAACCCTGTTAAGGGAAAAACCTCGATGGGAATGGTACCCACAAATATCTAAACTATGAGCATAATAACCCTATTAAGAGTTTTGACCCTGCTAGGAGTTGAGTATTACAATAGGCAGGTCCTGGTTAAAGGACAAGCCCTATTAGGAGCCTTTTACAATGTGATCCCAATTAAGGAATCGACCCTGCTAGGAGTCCATCCCTATTAGAGGAAATTACCCTATCAGGGGTGTATAATATATCAACCTGACTAAGAGATTTGAGAGTTAAAGCCACCCTCAGGTTCTCCAAACCTTACAACTTCAAGACTGAGATAATTCTATTCTAAAATTGCTTCCAGTACTTAAACATTGTCAAACAAGCTCCACCTTGCGCCAAAGTGCACAACTACTATTCTTCAAATAGTATCCAATGCAACCTCAAGCTCACATTCACCTCTGCATCTCTCATTTATAGTTATTCATTCATTTTTCATACATATTTTCCAAGGATTTCAATACTTATATACAAGTTACAACAATTATATCTAAGCCGGCCTTCATAGGACAAATCCTATTTACAAAATACAAATGGACCTATGTGAAGATGCACATGGCACCTCTTACAATGTTACAACATAAAAATTACATCAATTTATTTTTTAGATCTGTTGCTCACTCATCACATTACTTGAAACATGTTCCAAGTCGAACTCCAAATAGGTCTTCACCAATACACATGACATAGCTGATGTCACCTCTACGATCAAAAATCCATATGATCACAATAATATCTCTATCTAGTGTCCAACACAAACCTATGTTCACACATCATAACTTAAACAACCATGAGTGCTATCCACAAAGTTTTGTAATCAACTCTGTGAAAAACATAGTTTCTATCTCCTAAGAAATAATTATGAGTAAATTAGTCATAACTCTATCTGAGTAACTCATAAGCATGTGAAATCATGGATGGTGACCCAAGATGTCATGAAGACACTTCCTCTAATTTTTCAAATGCTAATTCTATGTATTGTGTCTATACAATTCTCTGCAAGCTTCTAAATAACCATTCAATAACACATGTTGACATCAATGACAAACTCTATCATGAATGAAACAAAAAATTACTGTAACATACCTCCAACATAACTAGGATACTTCCCTATAGAAATATCATCATCATTCATGCTAACAATAAGGTTTTATGTTAACCATGTTTTGTGTTGACAATGATATGTATTGAAGATCAAAGTTGAAAATGAAAGATGACATGAAGACTCATGTTTGGTGACATAAGTGATAGTATGAAGCCATATTGAGATGAGGATCAAAATATTTGAGGTGAGGTTTATAAATATTAGAGATGAGGATTAGAAGGATGACATTGCTTTTGATGGTTGTGTGATTCTATAGGATATGTGCATGTCACATGTCATATTTTTGTAAACAATGAATTAAAAATTAGAAGAAAGCTCACGTTTGTGTAGAGAAGAATTAGAAATTGAAAGAAATGTTAATGAAGCTAGGAATCAAGAGATTGGTTATTTAATAAAGGAATTAATTAACTAATCATGATTTAGAAGAAACATGATTTCAAGATAATATTGTGTTTAATTAATTAAAAATAGTGATATTTTTACTAGGATTCAACTATGTAGTTTTTAGAGTCAAACTCATTGACCCATGTTTTCATGAAACAAGGGTCAATGAGTTTGAATCTTAAAACCACATAGTTGAATCATGATAGCAATATCACTATTTGAATTATTGTGGAAAATATCTCCTACTTATTAATTAAAAATAACTAAACCTTAAAATAATAGTTAAAATTGTGATTAATTATTAGAATAACTACAAAAGGGACAACAATAATTAATTAAACTTTTAGGCTTAGAAGAATAGTTACAAGTCAAAAAATAATTCTATATGGTCAAATTTAGGGTGTCTACAATGAATAGACCTATAAAATGATATGGGTTCTTAAAAAGGATATCACAATTGTCATGCCCAAAAGTTGAGCAAAACACAACTAGGGAAAATTTTCTAAAATCTAAAGTAAAACCACTATCACACACACACAAACCACTAAGTTAAAGAGGTTCAAGAAAACCAAGATGAGTTTAGAAATAGTCTAGGTGAAAAATAGGACCTAGTTGACTAGGTTTGACCAAATACTGCAAATGGGTCACAACCCAAATGTCAACTAATGTCGTTTAACTAGATTGAATCTAACTGACTAACTAGGGTTAGCAATGTTATAAGATGTTATCATGGATAATCTACATGTAATCTGATCACCAAGCGATTGTGATAGTTTGACCCATGACTAATTTTTATCTGAATCAAACAAGGGTCATATCATTCTGATGATATCTGTTTAAGGTTTTCCCAGATATGTTAACTATCAAGGTTGAGATTTATCTAAGTCTAATCTACTCAACTAGATTTATTTAAATGAATCAATACATTTTAATAGAATTATACAGCTACATAACTTTATCTAAATACAAATTATTCAAATTTATAACACGTCAAACCTACGTAATAAGATTCACTAATGACTAATGAGGATTAAAGAAACCTAAGGAAGTTCATTAATAAAAGTCTTATTAAATCTAAAACACACTCAATTTATAAAAATATTTATTTAATTTAATTATAATTGTATAATAATTAATCAAATATAATTTATCCAATTGTAACAATTCATCCTTTAAGGCCTCATAACCTTAGGGTCAATAATTAGGTCTTTAGTGATAAATTTATATTTAAGTAATTCTTAAAAAGGATCTTAATAAATTAAACTAACTTATAACACACCTTGTTTAAGTCTTCCAAATATAATTTATTCAAGGTCTAAAGTGAATCTAATCTATTAAGATTTAAAATTTAAACCAATAATCTAAACCAATTTAATAAATATTCCTATTAAGGAATTTCCCCCCACCCAGTCTTTATAGGTAACTAGGGAGGAAATACAATTATATTATGGTTAAATTTAATCCAATATGCAATAAGATTTCTAAAGTCCTCTAGAAGAACCTAAGTCAAAATAGGCAACCAATTGCCTAGTAAAATAAAATATAATAATTTAATTTATTATTAAAAGCCCATTCCTAAAACTTCTAGTTAACCCCATAGTCAACAATTTCAACTATGAGGTAGAACTTATAAAGTTTGGAATCCAAAGAATAATTAATCCAATCTAAATAAACTCCTACCCTATAAATAAGGGTCTGTCTTTTGCAAGAAAATAACATAGGGTCTCTCCCCCTTATGTTATTTATTTATTATATTCTTCTCTTATCATTTTTATTTCATATTTTAAAACCTCTATTTTAATTATCAATTTATTTATTATGTTGTGTATCTTTATTTATTTATTTAAGAAAGGATATTTAATAATATCTTTCTAACCCTTGCATGTGAATGTAGGACCAAAGCCGAGCATGGGCTAGCAAGGGGAATGAGTAGCATCGTGATCTTTGGTGGCACCGTAGGAGGTGGCGCCACCATAAGGCATGTACACCAGAGGAGGAGAAGGGGGTGTGGTGGAGCCAGGGATCCTGAGCCCTCCCCACAATGCCCTACACATGATTCCTCTTATTATAGCTCAACTTATAATGGGAACTCCATTAAAATTATAAAATAGAAAGAAAAGAATACAAAGATGATAGGGAGGTCTTTTCTATCTTGTCCTATTCCACTTAGGACTTTCTCTAGGCCTTCTCTTGACCTATTCTAGGGTTCCCTTAGACACTATTCACTGAGGGATTCTTGACAATCTCCTCCTCTCCACTAGACCTCACTACCAAGGTGTATTTCCCTTCCTTGTCCTTAATCTCCTTCACATGAACTCATCCATTGAATTCATCATCTTACCAAAAAATTTCTATTTCTTTGCAATTATGTTAGAAGGCTCTTTTTCTATTTGTTTAACTAGATTTAAGGTGCTCCACCATTCATTTATCTTCCCTCACAAGTCAATCTCCAAGAACTAAGCCTAAAGCCCTATTAGGCCTTTGTAGGTCTCCCAACTCACTTTTTAGTGCATAACTTGACAACTTCCCAAAAAACTTGACAAACTAAAGCCATATTCTGACACCATTTTGGAAGTTCTCAAGGATTCATAAGTTCTTGGGTCTTCAAGTTTGTCGTATTGTACTTCCCTAATCAAGCCTATTTTCTAGGCCTAATTAGGTCTCTCTGGTTTTCAGTGAGGGTTTGATGTATACACCTCTTTTTGGATTGATCAAAGCATCTCCTTCTTAGGATTGATTCTTTGACATCTAAACTTCACTATTTTGCACTTTGATTGACCTCCTCAATCCCCAAGCCTTCTCTCATTTGCTGGATCACTGTCAAGCTCACTAACCGGGCATGCTCTGGCTCACCTAGGGATTGACTCAAAAAATCCATCCAATACAAACATGGCCATAAAAGTACATATTTACAAATTATTTACAATACCCTAGCATATCCCAAAGGGTTGTACAATTCATTCCATGGGATTTCATGCTAGGGCCATTTTATTGACCTCTACTCTGAAAGCACCAGTAAACTAGTCACAGAGGAGGAATTTATGAACACACAAAAGGAAATCATAGCTAATCAAAATAGAACACAAAACAAATTAGAAAACTATAAATAACTATTACTTGCAAAGGAAATGCTCTGGTCTAATCCATTGATGAAGGATAGTCGAGCTTCTATTCACTGTCACGCTATTACAGTCACACCAGTCTAATAAAACCCAAAAAATAAACTTCTCACTGAGATCGAACCTTGTGCTTTGGTTGAAAAATTACATAAATAGCTTCAGACAACTGAGCTAAGTCAGTTAGAAACCCCTGACTACCCTTGACTCTCAGATAGTCACTTTGACAAATTGTTGTCATGACAACTTTGCAAAGTTGCAAAGTTGTCATTGACAACTTTTACCCTTTTGATGACAACTTTTACCCTTTTGATGACAACTTTTTCCAAGTCATCCTAATAGGTCTTAAATGACCTCTAAGGCTAATTGAATACTCCTAGGACCATTTCTTCACTTATTTCTCCATTTCCCAAAGTCAAACCTATTCTTTGACTGACTGACATATTCAAATGGCATGTAAGCCAAACTCCTTAGGTCCCCCTCAAACCTATCAAAGCCTTAGTTAAGTCTACTAGTAACCATCCTAATCCTATTGGATCTCTTCACACACACTCACTGGGGAATAAACTGTTGGAAACTACAATTGAAGCAATTGTTGTATTGTCATTGATGTCAAACCTTAACTAGTAAGAGTATTGCTACTTAGGAAAGTACTATATCAATTGTGAGAAGGGAAAGAAAGGATGGTAACAATAGCACCTAAGGAAAGGTTGAGTTATCTTGATACTAAAAAGTGTACTTGACTATGTTGTACAATGATGGGGCAATGTATTGTTTATCTTAGTAAGATTCAAGACTAAACTAGTAGGCTTAACTGAGCAAAAATGAAGAAATCATATCTAAGCTGAGTTATGTTAGTGTCGACTGAGTCAGTGAATGCCGAGCAAAAATCTAGTGTCGACCGAGTATCAGTTAATTGCCGAGGGAGACAGTATATGCTGAGGGAATAGTTTTAGTAGTGACTGAGTGTTTTGCATGAAGACTGAGTGGATGATCACAGTATTGACCGAGCATCAGCATTTTTATATTTGAAGAGAATTTAGATTTGGAGCCGACATTGTTGAATTCTTGGATTATGTAAACTGTGTTGACTTTATTTATTGATTGTATGGAAGCATTTAATGCTTTGTAAAACATTTTATTGTAAATCTTTATTAGATTTGAGATGATTCTAGAAGAGGAGATGAAGAGCATGAAGCGGGTAGATTCAATGAATCTGACCTAACCCTAAAATCTACGAAGGAGATTAAGCGGCAAAAGATAAGTTAACCTAACTGAGAAAAGTATTAAGGGAACCTAAACATTAGGTATGGAAATGCATGGATGAAGTAGATGCTGGAAGAACAGTAAGTTTTATTGACTGTATAAGCGAAAAGGCTAAAGGAGAAGTGTGGTGATTGCTTGAAGAAAAGTTCCGAGCAGATCAGAGATGGAGATGGAAAAGTTTCAAAGTCAGTAAACCAACATTTGTGTATGGAATTGGATATGATATTTGCAAAGTGAGCTGTATGTTTTTCAAATAAATACTACTACTACTTTCTAACCATTGTAATAGTCAAAATCCTTTTAACAGAGGTTGACCTAACAGTCATATGTTAAATCCTTTGAACAAGGTTTCATTCTAATGGAGTGTATGTAAGTCTTGTAACTAGGCTCACTTTTAATAGGGTGATTGAAATCCTTTAACCCGGTCACATCTGACAGTGTGTATTGTAACCTTTGATAGGGTTGGCTTTTAATCGAGCTCACTTCAAAAGAGTGAAAATAATAGTAGCATGTTACAAAGTGGTTTTTCCCATATTGGGTTTCCACTATAAATCCTGGTGTCAATACTTGTGTGAATGTTTTGGTTTGAACATTTCTGTGTTTTACAAGTTAGTTACAGCTGGGTAGTGGACTGTAGTGTTATATGTTTCTATTATTGAATCAGTGATGACCGAGTTTGTTTTGGTTGCTTGATCTGATTTAAGGAAAAAATTTTGAAGTTATTTTATACATTAGGACCTGAGAACAACTGATTCACCCCCCCTCTCTATTATTCTAAATCATATTAACAATTGGTATTAGAGCTATGTTGCTTATTGGTGTCTACAAAAACAATTTTTAAGGGGCTTGAAGCAAATGATCGAGATGTATAAGAAGGAGGTACCGAAGCTGAACAAGGATAAATTCCTTGCATGGAAAAGCTTGATGAAGCTACATCTAGCCGGTATTGGTGATTCTACAAAGTACTACATTGAGCATGAATATGTCACACCTGTTGCACCTTTGACTTCTGAGGAAATGAGAGCTAAGCAAGAACATAATTAGGAAATGTTGGAAATTGCATCTACCCTAAGCTATCCAGAATTTGAGGACATTAAGGATTGCACAACTACTAAAGATATGTGGGACACTCTTGCAAAGATCTATGGTGGTGATCTATATGTGTTGAAGGCTAAAGCCAAGAGTCTCAGAGGTAAGTTTCATGAAATGAGAATGAATGAAGATGAAAACATTGCACAATATTATGGTAGAATAAAAGAAGTTGTGAATGCTATTAGAGGAGAAAATGGAATTATTGATGATGAGACCATAATTGGAAAAGTGCTAAGAACTCTGCATCCTATATATGCTATTAAGATCTCATCTATTTAGGAATCTAGATGTAACTCTAGAAATGTGCTTACCTTGGAAGGTTTGATTGGAAAACTGACTACTTTTGAACTGTCTAGTTATGATAATTTCACTATTGGTAGTATTGGAAATGTTGAATCTACTTTTAAGTCACAGTTAGTTCTGAACAAGCCTAAGAAAGAAAAAGAAAGATGCACCAGTGAAAGTGAAAGCAAAAGTGAAAGTGTCAGTGACACTTCTGATGAAGACTTTGAAGATCTAGAAGCTCTTATGGCTAGAAGACTAAGAAGAGGAAAAGGAAAATATAAAGGTAAACTTCCTATTATATGTTTTTCATGTAATAAAGTCGGTCATATAGCTGCTAGATGTCCTGACAGGAAGGATAAAGATGAAGAAAGAAACAACAGACACAAAGAAAGAAGAGATGGCAAAGGCTACCAAAGGTGCAAAGACTACAAAGGAAAAGGCAATAAATCTTGTTACATTGCTGAAGAAGAGACTGATACTAATAGTGATGATATTGAAATTGAGGTAGTCTATGTTGCAATGAAAGATGAATCTGATGAGGATGAGAAAACTGCATTAATTTCCTATGTGAACAAGAATGAAAAATGGATTATAGACAGTGGTTGTTCACATCACATGACTGGTGACAAAAGTAAGTTTGAGACCTTACACCATTATAAAGGAAAAAGTGTAACATTTGGTAATGATGCACCATGTCTTGTTAAAGGAAAAGGATTGATTAAACTAACTGATAAAATCTCTTGTGAAAATGCTTATTGGGTTGAAGGATTGAATTATAATTTGTTAAGTTTTTCTCAGCTCAACAGAACTAGTTACCGAGTGGAATTTCATCACAAGAAAGCTAAGATATTTGATGCTATTGGTGAACTGATTGGAAGTGGTGAGCAAACTAGAGGTAATTTGTTCATTCTTGACCTATCTGAAGAAATATGTATGATTGCACAACTTGATGACATTTGGTTATGGCATAAGAGGCTATGTCATGTTAAATTTGACAATCTGGTAAAGATAAGTAAGAAGAAGAAAGTAAGAGGCCTACCTAGATTGAAGAAACTTGAGAATGTGATGTGCAAAGAATGCTAGTTAGGAAAAATGACTAAGTCAAGTTTCAAGAGAAAAACCTTTACTTCTTAACACATTTTAGATTTGGTTCATACTGACCTTTGTGGACCTATGGGTATACAAAGTTACTGTGGTCCTAGATATTTTATTTTGTTCATTGATGATCATACCAAGATGATGCATGTAATGTTTCTAAAAGAAAAATCTAATTCTTTTCAATTTTTTAAGTGGTATTTGGCTAAGGTTGAGAAGGAGATAGGTAGGAACTTGAAATGTCTTAGATTTGACCGAGGTGGAGAATTTACATCAAATGAATTCAATTTTTTTTGCAATGATAGAGGAATCAAAAGATAGATGTCTGCACCTAGGACACCTCCACAAAATGGTATAATAGAGAGAAGGAACATATCTATTTTGGACTGTGCAAGGACATTATTGATTGAAAAGAATGTGGCATAGAAATACTGGAAAGAAGCTATAAGTACAATTGTTTACACTCTTAACCAGGTATAGATCAAGAAAGAAAGAAATGAAGCCGATAGAAAAAGAGAACCAGAAGATTATAGATCTTTTGTGTACATTGAGGAAATAGAAGAGGCAAGTAACAGACTTGCACCTGATGCCAAGTCTCAGGCAAGCATTGCCGAGCATTAGGAAAATAGTGCTGAGAGAGAACAAGAACATGTCATGCTACAAGACAATGCTGCCACGTATTAGGAAGAGGTTGCCGATCATTTAGAAGTTGAATCTAACAATCTTGTTGGGGAACCTGATGAAATAGAGGAGAAAAATGTTGAACCTTTTTTGGCAAAATATGTAAGAAGACATCACAAGCCTAAATAGATAATTGGAGATAAAGACACTGGAATTCAGACCAGAAGCAAGACCAAGGATCCAACATGCTTATTATGCGAGTTTGAACCTAAGACAACTAAAGAGGCATTAGAAAATGAAGACTGGATACAAGCAATGAATGAAGAGATTGACCAGATTGAGAAGAATGAAACCTGGACTCTAGTGCCGAGACCTGCAGATAAGAATGTTATAGGAAAAAAATGGGTGTTTCGAAACAAGTTGAATGAAAAAGATGAAATCACTAGGAACAAAGCTAGGCTGGTATGCAAAGGCTATGCACAAGAAGAATGAATAGATTATGGGGAGATATTTGCCCCTGTAGCTAGATTGGAAGGAGTAAGAACTCTGCTTGCATATGCTACCTATAAAGATTTCAAGGTATATCAAATGGATGTCAAGTTTTCATTTTTAAATGGTGTACTGGAAGAAGTTTACATAGAACAACCGGAAGGTTTTATTGATCCAAATAGAAGACACATGGTATGCAAACTGAACAAAGCATTGTATGGATTGAAGCAAGCTCCCAAAGCATGGTATGAGAGGTTGCATAACTATCTGATGTAGATTGGATTTTCCAAAACAAATGACACAAGCAATCTATACTTGAAGGATGAAGAAGGTAAAGGTATTCTTTTGGCCAAAATTTTTGTTGATGACATTATTTTTGGTGGACAAGATGCATTGTGTAAAATTTTTTCAAAAGAAATGCAAATTGAATTTGAAATGAGTATGTTTGGTGAGATCAAATTCTTTGTTGGTTTACAAGTATATTAGATGAAGAAAGGAATTTTTATTACATAGTCTAAATATGTTAATGAAATACTGAAAACTTTTGGAATGGAAGATGCTAGACTAGTAGGAACTCCTATGGTTACTGGACAAAAGTTATCTAAGAATGATGATGTTGTAGAAGTTAACTAGACTTTGTACAGATCCATGATTGGAAAATTGCAGTATGTTGTACATAGTAGACCAGATATTTCACTAGCTGTTGGGATTGTGGCAAGATTCTCTTCCAATCCTAAGGAAACACACATGATGGCGATGAAAACAATCATTAGATACTTGAAACGAACTGCTGACTATGGGTTATACTACAAGAAAATGAACAAATTTGAACTTAGAGTATAAACTGATGCTGATTGGGAAGGAAATGTTGATGATAGAAAGAGCACTAGTGGTGGAGCATTCTTTCTTGGATAGAGATTAGTCTCTTAGACAAGCAACAAACAAAATTGCATTTCCTAATCTACTACTGAAGCCGAGTATGTTGTTGTAGTAAATTGTTCAAATTTGATATGGATAAAATAGTTGTTGATAGGCATGAAAGAAGAAATCACTGAACCTATTGTTATTTTCTATGACAACACAAGTGTCATCAATATTTCTAAGAATCCGGTGATGCACACTAAGACCAAGCATATACCAATCAAGTATCACTATTTGAGGGAATTGGTATAAGACAAGGAAGTCCGAATGGAATATGTGAATACAAAAGAACAATTAGCAGACATATTCACTAAAGCTTTACCTAAAGAAGCTCATGAGTATTTGATAAGTCAATTAGGGGTCCTTTCCCTAACTGAGGCTACCTAGTCAAGCTAGGAGCATTGCATCAAATATGCTACAGCAGAATAATTGACAAATTGATGCAGAAGATTGTCACGCTTTAGGACTGTCCTAGAGCTGTGTAGAAGAAGAAAAGACAACAAATTAGTCATAAGCAAGATGACAGAGGGAGAAACACTGAGCTACACAGATATATCTACATTTGTTGGATGTCAGTTTTAGTTGCTGCTTTGGCATTTTTGTCAAAGAGGGAGATTGAACTGAAATGATACTATAACACATGAACTAAAGAAGAGGGATGATGAACAGAAATGAAAGATCTGGATAGAGGGAGATCCAGATACATTTGACGGTCATAGAAGTGAGATTTATAGATTCTGAATCAGAATGAAGCTAAGGATATTATAAATTTTCTCTGATGGACAGATAAGTGATAAGTTTTGGATTGGTTGGTAATCCATGTGTTATTCAGGTGATATCATATGGTGTTGCCATCAATGCTAAAGAGGTAGATTGTTGGAAACTGTAATGGAAGCAATTGTTGTATTGTCATTGATGTCAAACCTTAACTGATAAGACTATTGCTACTTAGGAAAGTACTATATCTATTGTGAGAAGGGAAAGAAAGGATGGTAACAATAGAACCTAAGGGAAGGTTGAGTTATCTTGATATTGCAAAGTGTACTTGACTATGTTGTACAATGATGGGACAATGTATTATTTATCTTAGTAAGATTGAAGAATAAACTGGTAGGCTTAACCAAGCAAAAATGAAGAAATCATGTCTAAGCCGAGTTATGTTAGTGTCAACCGAGTTAGTGAATGCCAAGCAAAAATCTAGTGTTGACCGAGTATCATTTAATTGCCGAGGGAGATAGTATATGCTGAGGGAATAGTTTTAGTAGTGACCGAGCATTTTGCATGAAGACCAAGTGGATGATCACAATATTGACCGAGCATCAACATTTTTATATTTGAAGAGAATTTAGATTTGGAGCCGACATTGTTGAATTCTTGGATTATGTAAAACATGTTGACTTTATTTATTGATTGTATGGAAGCATTTAATGCTTTGTAAAATATTTTATTGTAAATCTTTATGAGATTTGAGATGATTGTAGAAGAGGAGATGAAGAACATGAAGTAGGTAGATTCAATGAATCTGACCTAACCCTAAAATCTATGAAGGAGATTAAGCGGCAACAGATAGGTTAACCTAACTGAGAAAAGTATTAAGGGAACCTAAACATTAGGTATGGAAATGCATGGGTGAAGTAGATGCTGGAAGAATAGTAAGTTTTATTTACTGTATAAGAGAAAAGGTTGAAGGAGAAGTGTGGTGATTGCTTGAAGAAAAGTTTTGAGTAGATCAGATATGGAGATGGCAAAGTTTCAAAGACAGTAAACTAGCATTTGTGTACAGAATTGGATCTGATATTTGCAAAGTGAGTTGCATGTTTTTCAGATAAATAATACTGCTACTTTCTAACCATTGTAATAGTCAAAATCCTTTTAACAGAGATTTACCTAATAGTCAAATGTTAAATCCTTTGAACAAGGTTTCATTCTAATGGAGTGCAAGTCCTGTAACTAGGCTCACTTTTAACAGGGTGATTGAAATCCTTTAACCAGGTCACACCTGACAGTGTGTATTGTAACCTTTGACAGGGTTGGCTTTTAACCAAGCTCACTTCAAAAGAGTGAAAATAATAGTAGCATGTTACAAAGTGGTTTTTCCCATATTGGGTTTCCACTATAAATCCTAGTGTCAATACTTGTGTGAATGTTTTGGTTTGAACATTTCTGTGTTTTACAAGTGAGTTATAGCTGGGTAGTGGATGACAATGTTATATGTTTCTATTATTGAATCAGTGATGACTGAGTTTGTTTTGGTTGCTTGACCTGATTTAAGGAAAAAATTTTGAAGTTATTTTATACATCAGGACCTGAGAACAAGTGATTCAGCCCCCCTCTCTATTGTTCTAAATCATACTAACATAAACTAACTTCTTATTGGATAATGACTTGGCTAAGGCCACTACAAGCCAAAACTAGGAGTTAGGCTAGCCAAGAGCCTAGGTGCTCGTGCACCAAAATAGTAGTACCTACCACATGATCAAAATAAGAACAAAATATAAGTTAGTTTGATTGACAACCAATAAATGTAGAGAAGAAAAGGGATAGAAATTTCTATCCATATAGAAAGTACTATAAAAAATAACACCTAATTTTTAAATGTGATAGAATAGTTTAAATGATGTGGCCATGTTGTCACTGGTGTCACCCCTCAATATTGTGGATATAAGAATTGATTATATTGTTGAATGATGTGGTGTTCTATGATTTCATCCTTAATATTATTGATTATGTTGTTGGAGATTAATGTTATGGTTTTTTCGTTGATGCCTTATGTTCAATTATTTTGTTATGCCAATGTTGTCTATGGATGGATTTCAACCCTCAATATTTTGTACTAGTAATGGTGATGAGAGATCATATTAAGGTCCATTGTTAGTATAGATGATATCATATTCAGATGAGTATTAGAAGCGTTAAGATGAACGATAGAACTATTAAGATGATGATTAGATGAATAGAGATGAGGTTGATGGGCTTGTGTTACTACACTCTATTATTCTATTACTCCCAAATGAGAAAATGGTGTTACAATGATATTTTAATCCTTGTAGGGTGTTAAAATGGGAAAATGTAGGATAAAGCTTTGAATATTGTATAGACATGGTCTTGCAGCTTGGAAGTCAAATTGTATGTTTTGAGGGTATTTCACTTCTATATTTTTATATCCTTGATGTTTCCACAAATGGTTTTGGTAAATGCAATGTGTTGGTAGTTTGGGTTTTTGTTAGTACTAGTCTAGAAAATGCCTTGCATTTCCTAACATTAATATTTTTATTTTTTTAGCTTGGGGAGATGCTTATTAGATTTTTGTAGTGTCTTAGTAGATATTTAAAGTGATAAAGAGTATCATAAGTGTTTTTTTTATGATGTGTCTCGTGAATGTGTTTTCTAGCCTTCTTTTATGAAGAAATCTACATCAGATTGGTTATGATAGATTGTGGTGGCATGACAAGTAAGAAAAAAATATTTAGAGATGATGTTGGATGATTAAGAAATATATCTATGTAGTCCACATGGTAGTGGTTGAACGTTTTGGTGTTGCATTTTGTTTGAAGTTTTCTTTTTGGGTAATTTATGGATGTCAGGCCAACATGGTATACACTTTTACTTGTGCAATGTGTTTCAATGCGTGTTCCAATAGAAGAGGATATAATGAGTTCTATTTGTACTCTACTAAGTCTTATTGTGATCCACATTATAAAAATTTATTTAGATGTTGCATTTTTGGGATGTCTATAATGTGCTACATGTTTCATTTATACGTTACTATTTTGCAAATTTTGGAAGATGTACACCAGTGTATTTAATGTTTGTGGCTATATTAGAAGATGTAATAAGAAATTTTACATTCACTCTATTTCCTAGTTTGGACTACTTTAATTCTTTAATTTAGGAAATGAGGAGAGAAATGGACAATAAAATATACTAAGTGAATTACTTCTCCATTTCATTGATTGCATAATAAGAAGGAAGGGTATCCCTGATAGTCTCATAAGGTGACTTAAGAAACTAATTGGGAGTATGAATCTATCCTTCACTAAGTAATGAAATGAATGAAATGGGATTGATAAAGTGATTAAATAAATCTAATAGAAAATTCACTAAAAATCTTATCAAAACATATTGATACGAACTAATATTGAGCTAAAATTGATAAAAACAAAAATCAGACTTGACAGAACACCCCCTACTCTAGAAATTATAGGTAAAAATGGTAGTAACAAGTAAAAACTCAATGTGTACCCAAGACATGTCAAAAATTGGCATATACCTGGGACAAGTAAGCTTTGGTGATGTGTTCCTGACACTTTCAAAGATTCTACAACTATTAATGTGCTACCCAAAAAATATTTGACAACTTTATAACTTGTCCCTACAAATAGAAGAGCAGGGAAAAAAGGTTGGGAAAATAGGTTTGCCTCAATCAAAACCTTGTTTAGGAGTCAACCTTGAAATATGATAGAAATTTTATAAAGGAAACAATGTAAAAAGGAAAATTGTTGATTTACCTTGCATAAAACCCTCATGAATGGATGTAGGGATTTCTCAAATCCATGAAGATTATTGAATGAACTTGGAATCCAAAGATTTGACCATGGAATAAGATGTATAAATAATGATTCCCTCAAAAATTCATAGATTTATGATTTCCACTTCTAGATCAAGAATTTAGATATTCTTGATAACCACATGTGTGTGTGTGTGTGTGTGTGTGTGAGAGAGAGAGAGAGAGAGAGAGAGAGAGAGAGAGAGAGAGAGAGAGAGAGAGAGAGAGAGAGAGAGAGAGAGAGAGAGAGAGAGAGAGATTATTTCTTTCTTGATAATTCATCTACTTGGCATCATGGGAGAGAAAATTTCATCAATTGGAGAAGATTTCCTTTGACTTGATGGATCTTAAAGAAATAGAGACTTAGAGATCTTGATTTGGATGATTTCCTTCAAATCTTGAATACAAATCCTCAATTGGTCAACTTCATTGCTTGATTACATGATGGATAACTTGCACTTGATAATGATATGCCAAATGAGGGGAGAGGGGGTCCTTTTATACTTTAATCTCTCCATTTGAGATTAAAATTTGATCTAGGATGACCACAATTAAAAACCTTGGGAGAAGACCTTGATATTAGCCTTTGGGAAAAATTTGGGCCCAAAACCCTAGGGAGAGGTCAACTTTGGTGACCTGTCCTAGGAAAAATAGGCTCAAATTTCACTTGGATATTGGGGATAGTAAATAGATGTGGGAAAAGAAGAGATGGATCATAGGGATCAAGAATAATGGGCATCCAAACATCAAAATCCCCAAAATGGGGCCTAATAGGTGCTAAAGTATTCAATTATGGGTTCTAACTTTTTAGGACTATAAATTTAGCCCCCACTTTATCAAGATTATGAGACAATATCATGCTCATGGTAAAGTATATCAATGTATAAGAAATATATTATCAAGGTCAAGGATAAAAAGAAACATAAAGCCCCCAAGTGACATAATTCTTCATCAAATCCTACACCAAGATAAAAGAGGCATCACTCAAAAGAAAGATAGAGAAAAAGAGAGAAAGAAGAAAGATCACTAGCCTAGTAAGGGATTACCTTAATATGGATCACACAAAGGGAAATCACTACAAAAGATGGTATTGAAGGTATAAATATGGATTGATCCTTAAGGAAATACTTATTTCTATTAAGGGATCTAATGAAAGGATGAACATAGGGAAAGTATTGTCTCCCTAGCCATCCGCAAGAGAGGTTGCATTGAATTATTGTATACCTATGTGTAAAATATGAAACACATAGTGAAGTTTTTTCCCTCACATTAAAGAAATTAAAAATACTATAACGAGAACAATGGCTTTAACAGATCATACATGGACCCACAAAAAATGTTCCCACTATGAGATGCCCCCAAGAAAGGACAAATCAAGGGAAATAAGAACATGAAAAAAGAGAGAATGAAAGGGATCTACTAACTCTAGGGTTAGTATGATTATATGATAAGACATAAGATATTCTATCAAAATTAACTTCCATCATCCCCCAAAGCTAGTAGAACTACAAATAAAATGGAAGAATGTCATGTAAGAGTTACAAATAAGAGTCTTTTTGGGCCTGCATCATGCAGACCAAAAAGAATAGGTAGCTACCATTGTGCATCATCCCAAATCACACAACACAAAGGCACATTTACAAACAGTGGCACATGCACAACATATAGAAGAAGTGAGATACAAATGGAGGAATGCTTATGAAATTTTGATTCCTTTATCACCTCATTCCAAAAAGGAAACAAGGGTCATCTAAATAAATCTAAACAAAACACATAACAAGAAGCACATCATATTGGAAGAATATTACAACAAGAAAACACCCAAAATCTACCATACAAAAGGAGCTAGGCAAGCATATTGTTCCCCCCCATCTTGGTCTATAGTGCTTAGGGAAGGTGGGAAACCTGTAAGAAGAGAAACATTAAGCATGATAGAAGGAACAATGGCCAAACAAGGACTATGTTGTGGAGATGAGTCACTTTGTTTGTCACTAGGAGTACGTGATAAATAATTGTTGAGAAAGTATAGTTGGTAAATCATGATTAACATCAATAAGCTCATACATATCATCAAAATCACTAGCATCAATATCATGGTTATTTTCATTAGGAATATCAAATGCATAATCATCAAGAGTATCTTCTTCATCCAAATTAATTATAATAGAATCTAAGATACAAATAGAATCATCATGTTTTTTCAATGTCAAATTTTTAAAGTTAACTTCCTCCTTTGGCTCAAACATAGGTTGATAAAAGGGAATCAAAGCATTAGTAAGTCTTTTGGGTGAAGTAATACTTTGGGAATTAAATAGACAATATCTAGCAAAAAATTTACAACATTGGTCATGAGCATGATGGCTATGTTTGGTTTTTCTGGAAATTGGGTTTGGTTCAAGATCAATCAAAATTGGGTCTTTTTCTTCTTTAGGGGGAAGAATGGAAGGAACCACACTAGGTTGAGAGATAAAATCAGAAAAACATTTATAAGATATAGGAGGTGGAACAAAATAATATATAGGAGGTGTAGAAGGTATAGGAAAAATTCCATATCCAAGGAAAGGAGATGGAATATCCTTAGGTTTTCTAAGTTCACAAATATTTTGAATCTTGTAGGCTTGATATGATTGGAAAAGGTTATTGTGATGGGGTTGGGTTGGTTGAGGTATGGAAGGCCACATGAAATAAAGGTCAAAATAATTTCTAGGAAATGAAGGATGATAGAGACTATGGTTAACAATCATGATTTCTCCATTATGGGGAAATTTTAGACATTTATGAATAAGAGAGGCCATGACTTTCATGGAAGTAAGCCAAGGAAGACCAAGTTTGACTTGAAACTAATCGGAAGTTGGAATCATAGTGAAGGTAGTATCTAAATATTTACCACCAAATTCAATAGGAAATGAAATAGAACCATGTGAAGGATAAAGGAAACCATTTCAAGTTTGGATCATAACATCAGATTTATCATTAAAAATAATATTGCAATTATCTATTAAAAAGATGTTCCTTAGTTATCACATTTACTATGCAAGTAGGGTCAATAAGAACACCATGGGAATCCATTAACCTTTGTGACAATATAAAGAGGACCATTAGGTTATTTAAATGTCTCAGTAGGGTCAAAGGTAATGCAAAGCTCAAGTTTGGGTGTAGGTTTAGGTTCAGTTTGATCAATGAGGTTGACAATGTTATTGGCTTCATTACATTTATCATCATAGTTAACAACATGAGTAGAAGAAGAAGACAAAGATTGGGTAGACTCAATGATATTGATCAGATGAGATGCTAAACAGTTGGTATAAATTTTAAAATTTTGGTTCGAAGGTGCTACAAATTTATTTCCTTGGTCATTCACACCTTCAAAAAATATAGCATAAGAATTAATAAGGTATTAAATGATAGATTTCAAATGGAAAGAATTTTCATTATCATGGTCGGGTTGATGTTGGTATTGACTGAAAGGTTTGTGATCAATTTTTTTAGGTAATGGATTTGGATTTGTGAGGCCTACCCCATGTCATCATAGCTTAACACCATATTTCACTATTTATGTTTTCAATTGATACTATTTGAGACCCTTGGACTCCTTGAAACACATGTTATTTTTTAGGATCTATAAGATCTCGTGCTATATTATTATGCATTGTGATTTGATGTGTACCTATTCAAGTGATACCCTACGTTATTTAATGCATTTTATCTACATGGTTGAGTTTAATGATGCATTGTGATGGATATACATGTTAGGAAATATCAGAATGCAAAATGATTAAAAATTAAGTTTATGCATATGGATTAGATGGAGATATTGTTTAAATTACCTATGAATCATTGATGCAAATATAAGTGCTATGTGTGTTATATTATGTATCTTATTATGTTATATGTGGATTTGTTGGACCTACTGATGTGTGTAATGAGTGTGCAGGAAATTGACCATGGTACTAAAATGGGGTTTCAGGAATGAACCTACATGTATTCACTATAATGCTAAGGTCCTTTATGTGAAGAGTCATGGACCTTATTTTAATTTATTTTATTCATGAAAGTGTATTGCATGGTTGTATTTAATTTAGTTTTATAAATGTTTAAATGGGTCATGCCTAATGTAATTTTGTTGTGTCACTTGACACATGTGTCCTTGTGAGTTGGCATGGCTAGTAAATGTAACTAGGGTAGACCTATCCTTGACCCATGGGTTACCTAGTGTAGTACCCATGCATACCCTAAGGTTTAGGAAGATTAGATTGGGTCAAGGGAGTTTAATTTCATGGGTTAACTTCAACTGCAGTTTAGAAAGGCCAAATAGGCTTCCAAAAAGTATTTAGGATTAGTTTTGACCACCCTACTTGGTACTGTAGGGGTTAGGAGTCATTTTAATCCCATTAAGATTCCTTGAACTCATTTATGACACTCCTAAAATATCCCCTTTTCAAAGTGGCGAAAATTGGACTTTGAGGAATTTGGGCAAGGTATCTTATCCTTCCCATGTGAGTCTTAAACTCCGTTTATGAGGGTCTTGACTTGGAAGGAGAAGGGAAGACTCTAAAAGATTCTTCATTAATGTAGAAATAGGATATTCTTAGGATAGAGCCTTTTTAAGGGGATTTTGGAGGAAAGTGAAGGTTGTTCACCCACTCTCTACTCTTAGAGACACCTAGTTTTGGATGGAGATTTAGAGAAGGAGAAAAGCATAAAGGAAAAAATCTTTTTTCAAACCCTTCATTTTCACCTTGATCTTGGACTTAAGGTTGTATTATTTAGCACAACTTAGGATAGTTGTATTTTATGCATGTAAAATCTTTAGAGTCCTTTAATGGAGTTTCTATGTTATTATGTTCAACTCCATGGATTTCCATGGAGGTTTGTGAGTCTTGTATTATTTTGTCTTGCATAATTTTTGGGTTTCTTCAAGGAACACTCACCCTTGGGAGGGAAGAGTAACCTTGATGGGGTGAAGGATTAGTGACTTCCCATGATGTGCAAAGTATCCCATGTGTGGAGGGATGTACATGGGTAGACAATTCCCCATGATGCTAATCATGCCAAGGGCATTTGGGGGTCATAAGGTGAATTTTTGATGGCTTGTAGCCATGGTGATTTTTGAGGAGGTTTTGAAATGATGGAATGTGTGCCCATGTGTGGCCTATTCCACATAATGTTTATTTATGATTGGCTTGTTAGAATAATTTTAGAATAACTGAGAGGGGGGTGTGAATCAATAATCCTCATGTTAAATGTACCAATTGAACTTTTAAACACTTCAAACAACTTAGATCTATTCAACAATCCACTTGGTCTCTATAGAATATAATCAGTAACATAAAATTGCAATCCACTTTCCAAAAGTAATCAACTTGCAAAATATAAAATACAACACATCAAATAAAATTCATACAATTATGACACCGTGATTTAATGTGGAAACCCAATTTGGTAAAAAACACCAGTAACATGCTACCAAATTCTCACTCTTCTAAAGTGAGCTCTGTGAGGAACCAACCCTATTAATGGTTACAAGACACACTTGTAGGTGTGACCCTGTTAAAGCATTTAATCACCCTATTAGGTTGTTAGTGGGATTAAGAACATCCCATTAGAATGTCACCTTGATTAAAGGATTTACAAATGACTGTTAGGTCAACCTTGATTAAAGGATATAAAATGATACAATGGTTAGAAATTAATAGTAGGTTTTGATCTAAAATATATAGCTCACTTTGCAAATATAGATCCATTATAGGTCATATGTTGATTTACTGACTGACCTTCATTGTCATCTCCATCTCTAATCTACTCGAAAATCCCTTCAAGAAATCACTGCAACTCTATTCAGCTCTTCATAGCTCTTCTCACCTTCTTCTTAGGTTCTCCAATCAATAAAAGCAACCTCTTGCTTACTCTACATAGCCTACAACTAGGTCATCCTTATACCTCCTTGATTAGGTAGCTTAATCTTTTGCTGCTTAACCATCTCCATAGATCTTAGGTTTAGGTCATATTCATCGAATCCTTCCAACATTCCATTATCCTCCCCATTCTAGATACTTATCAAAACTTCTCCTTGAATCCATAAGAAAATATTAAATGCTCCAGCTCATTCATCCTTATCTTCAAGATGTTTTACATATCCCAATAGTTCAACTATGTCGGTTGGTAATCTCAATTCCTTCATAAACTATAAATTACTGACACTCAATTAATACTATGTTCATCTACTTGGCCATCATTGGATAGCTCGGTCATCGCTAAAAATATTCTTCTCAGAAATTAATATCTTCGCTTGGTTAATTATTTGATACTTGGTAATTAATGTTTCCCGGTCAACACTAAAATTTTCTTGGCTTATACTGGCGCTTGATCAACACTTGCATCACTCATCTTACACTAAAGTTTCTTTATCTTCTTCTCTTTTTCTTGGTTAAGCCTAAGCTTTCAAACTTTATTTCCTCATTTCTTCTAAGCTTCAAAACAACTGAGTTCTTCACTTAGTGTTATGGATAAACAACACATTACCTTGTCAATGTGCCAACTAATCAAGTACCCATTGTAGTTTCTCATAACTCAACCTTTCCACTAGGTCTTCTTGTTATCTCCTCTCTTCAAATCTTCTTCATCAATCAAAAGATATGGTACTTTACTAGATAGCAACTATCTCACCAGTTAAGGTTTGAAATCAATGGAAATATAACAATTTTTTCAATTGTAGTTTCCAACAATCTCCCTCTTTGGCATTGATAGCAACACCCTAAACTCCATATGCATATTACCATACAATCCAAAAAGTATGTAATGAAGAAAATTCTTTCAAATCTCTCTATGTTCATATCTTCATTAGTATCCTTAGCTTCATTTTGATTCTCATCAAAATATCAGCTCCCTCTTGGATAGAGTTCTCCCTCTTTGTCTATGCATCCATTTTACTGAATCTCTCCCTCAGGTTACTAAATCTCTCCCTCTTTATAAACAATGCCAAAGAAAATAATCTTCACCATGTATATATCTTCATGTTAGTTCTTTGAACTATATACTCCCTCATTCATCTTTCTTATGACTAGTCTACATCTTGTGATTTACTCTTCACAACTTTAGGCAACTCCTAAAGTGTGACCTCTTTTGTATCAATTTGTCAGATATTCTAAGTAATAAATTTGATGCAATGCTCCTACTTGATCTAGGAAGCCTCAGTTAGGGGAATCACCCCTAATTTACCTCAATGATATTCATGAGCATCCTTAGGTAAAGCCCTAGTGAATATATCTACTAACTGTTCCTTTGTATTCACATACTCTAGTCTAACTTCATTGTCTCGAACTAGCTCTCTCAAGTAATGATACTTGATAGCAATATGCTTAGTTTTAGTGTGAATCACAAGGTTCTTTGATATATTGATAGCACTTGTTTTATCATAGAAAATATCAATTGGCTCAGTAATTTATTCCTTCATACCTTTCAACAATTGCTTGATCCACACTAAGTTTGAACAATTAATTATTGCTGCTACATATTCAGCCTCTGCTATAGATTGGGAAATGCAATTCTATTTCTTTCTTGTCCAAGATACTAATCTACTTTCTAGAAATAATGCGCCACCACTTGTACTCTTTTTATCATCCACATTTCCTACCCAATCTACATCAATATAAACTTTTAGTTCAAACTTTTTATTCTTCTTATAGTATAGTCCATAGTTCTATGTTCCTTTTAGATATCTCAGTATCCTTTTCACTGCCATCATGTGATTCTCCTCAGGATTGGTAGAAAATCTTGCAACAATCCCAACTGCTAATGCAATATATGGTCTATTGTGAACAACATATTATAGCTTTCCAATCTTAGACCTGTACAAGGTTTGATTTACTTTAGTTGTATCACTATTCTTTGATAGTTTTTGTCCATTAGCCATGGCTGTACTTACTGGTCTAGAGTCCTCCATTCCAAAGGTTTTCAATATCTCCTTGATATACTTAGATTGTGTAATGTAGATACCTTTCTCCATCTGATAAACTTGCAAAGCAACAAAGAATTTGATCTCTCCAAACATAGACATCTCAAATTTAGTTTACATCTCATTTGGAAATGTTTTGCATAGGGCATCTTGTCCTCCAAATATGATATCATAAACAAATATTTCATCTAAAAATATCCCTTTACCTTTTTCAATCTTTAAGTATAGATTATTTTCGTCATTTGTTCTTGAAAATCCAATCTTTACCAAGTACTTATGCAATCTCTTATACCATGCTCTGGGGGCTTGTTTCAATCCATACAGTGCTTTGTGTAGTTTACAAACCATGTTCTTCATTCTTGGACCTACAAATCCTTCTGGTTGTTCAATGTATTCTTCTTCTTTTCAGTATTCTATTCAGAAATGCAGATTTGACATCCATTTGATACACTTTGAATCCTTTGTAATATGCATATGCAAGTAGAGTTCTCACTCCCTCTAATCTTGCAACTAGGGAAAATGTCTCCCCATAGTCAATTCCTTCTTCTCATGCATACCCTTTGCATACCAATATAGCTTTGTTCCTTGTGACTTCTCTATGTTCATTCATCTTATTTCTGAACACCCACTTTGTTCCAATAATATTGTTGTCCTCTAGTCTAGGCACTAGTGCCCATACTTTTTTCTTTTCTATTTTTTGAATTTCCTCATTGATGGCTTAAATCCAATATTCATTCTCTAAAGAATATTTCACTATCTTAGGCTCAAACTCACATAACAACAATGTTTGGTTTTTCAACTTACTTCTTGTCACAACTCTTGTATCTTTTGCTCCAATCATTTGATCTGGCTTATGATGTCTTCTCACATACTGTACTAATGTAGGCTTTAATATCCTTTCTTCTTTCTCTTGATCTTTGGGTTAATTTTATATCTCTTCTTCCTCTCCTGATTGCTTGGTAGCATCCTCTTGATGCTCGACATCTTCTTGTTGTAACTCAGAAGGCTCTTGTTGTTGCCTGAAAACTTTTTTTTCTAGTTCAGATAAACTTATGGCCTTTCCTTCTTCGATGTATACGAATGATCTACAATTTTCAGGTTCCCACTTGCATTCAATTTCATTCTTTTATGCATATTCATCAACTCTAACATTTCCACTTTCCACAACTTTCTTGATTTGTACTCAGTTCAAGGTATAAACAACTATGCTTACAGCTTCTCTCCAGTACTTTTGTGCAACATTCTTCTCTATCATCATTGTTCTAGCACAACCCATGATTGATCTATTTATTCTCTCTACTATACCATTCTGTGGAGTTGTCCTTGATGAAGACATGTGTATCTTAATTCCTCCATCATTATAGAATTTATTGAACTCATTAGATATGAACTCTCCTCCTCTTTCAGATCTCAAACATTTCAAGCTCTTACCTATTTCTTTCTCAACTTTTATCAAATACCACTTAAACAACTGAAAGTCATCAGATTTTTCCTTAAGAAACATTACAGGCATCATTCTAGGGTAATCATCAACAAAAAAAATGAAATATTTATCACCACATTAAATTTGCACACCAATAGGTCCAAAAAGGTCAGTATGAATCAATTCTAAAATATCATCAGAATAATGTGTCTTGCTCTTGAAACTAGACTTTTTCATTTTTCCCAATTGACATTGTTTACACATCACATTATCAGGTTTCTTCAATCTTGGTAAACCTCTAACTCTTTTCATCTTACTAATTCTTACAAAATTATCAAATTTCACATGACACAACCTCTTATGCCATAACCATACACCATCAAATTGTCCAAACAAACATGTTTCTTTAGATAGGTCTAGATAGAACAAATTACCTCATCTATTCTCCACTTCCAATTAGTTCACTAGTGGCATCAAATTTCTTAGCCTTTTTGTGACGAAACTCAAATCGGTAACTAGAAATATTCAATTGTGAAACACTCAAAAAATTATAGTTAAGTCCTTCAACCCAATATGCATTATCACATCTGATCTTATTAGTCAACCTTATTGATCATTTTTCCTTCACAAGACATGGTGCATCATTATCAAACTTAACACTACTACCTTTGTAATGATTTAAGGTTTCAAAATTACTTTTATCACTAGTCATGTGATATGAGAAACCACTATAAATTATCCATCTATCACCTTTACTCATTTATGAAATAAGTGTAGTTTTCTCATCTTCATCAGAATCATCTTTCCAAGTAACATAAACAACTTCTACATCATAATCGATCGACTCACTAGATTCAATGTTAGTTTCTTCTTCAACAATATAAAAAGACTTCTTACCTTTATCCTTTTAGTCCTTATACCTTCTATGATCTCTGTCATCCCTTTTGTATTTGTACTTGTTTTCCCTTCTCTCATCCTCATATTTCCTGTCAGGACATCTTGCTGCAATATGACCAACTTTGTTGCATGAAAAACAAATTATAGGGAGCTTACCTTTAAATTTTCCTTTTCCTCTCGGTAGTATTCTATCCATCAGTGCCTCAATATCATCAAGATCATCATCAAAAGTGTCACTGTCACTATTCACACATCTTTCTTATCCTTTCTTATACTTTTGAAGAACCATTTGAGTCTTGAATGTAGATTCAATATTATGAATAGTGAAATTATCAAAATTAGACAATTCAAAAGTAGTAAGTCTACTAACAAGACCTTCCAAGGTTAATTTGTTACCAGGATCACATCTTAGTTCTTGTATTGTAGAAACTCTAATAGCATAAATAAGAAGTGGGGTTCTCAGAACCTTGCTAATAACAATTTCATCATCAATATTTCCATTAGCTCCTCTAATAGCATTCACTACCTCTTTAACTTTGGCACAATATTGAACAATAGTTTCACCTTCTAACATTATCATTTCATCAAACTTATCTCTCAAGATTTTAGATTTGGCTCTCAGTACATTTGTGTACCCACCATAGATAGCTTCTAGTGTGTCCCACATTTATTTGCATTAGTATAGTTCTTGATGTCTTCAAATTCAGAATAACTTAGGGCTGATGAAATCTTCAACATTGCCTGATTGTGTTCTTGCTTTTGATTCATCTTCTTAGCTATCATAGGTGCAACTACTGGTATGTAAGAATTTTCCACATAATATTTTTTTGCATCACCAATTCTAGCTAGGTGTAACTTCATAAAACTTTTCCATGCAGGGAGGTCCTCCTTATTCAGGTACCTCCTTTTTGTACATCATGATCTTTAGCTTCAATTACCTTCAAAAAATTTCCGTACAAGCACTACAACCTCTGATACCAATTGTTAGAATGATTTTACAATAAATGAGAGGGGGGTGAATCGGTTATCCTTAGGTTAGATGTACTAATTGAAATTTTAAACACTTCAACCAACTTAGATCTGTTCATCAATCCACTTGGTCTCTACATAATATAATCAGTAACATAAATTTGCAGTCCACTGTCCAAAAGTAATCAACTTGTAGAATATAAAACATAACACATGAAATAACATTCACACAAGTATGACACCAGATTTAACATGGAAACCCAATTTGGGAAAAACCACCAGTAACATGCTACCAAATTTTCACTTTTCTAAAGTGAGCTCTATGAGGAGCCAACCCTGTTAAAGGTTACAATACACACTTCTAGGTGTGACCCTGTTAAAGGATTTAATCACCCTATTAGGAGTGGACTTGTTAGAGGGCTTAAGAACATCCCATTAGAATGTCACCTTGATTAAAGGATTTAGAAATGACTGTTAGGTTAACCTTGATTAAAGGATTTAAACTGATACAATGGTTAGAAAGTAACAGTAGGTTTTGATCTTAAATATACAACTCACTTTGCAAATACATATCCACTATAGCTCATATGTTGATTTACTAATTGGCCTTCATTGTTATCTCCATCTCAAATCTTCTCAAAAATCCCTTCAAGCAATCAACACAACTCTATTCAGCTCTTCACAACTCTTCTCAACCTTCTTCTTAGGTTTTCCAATCAACAAAATCAACCTCTTCCTCACTCTGCATAACCTACAACTAGGTCATCCTTATACCTCCTTGATTAGGTAGCTTAATCAGTTTCCACTTAATCATCTCCGTAGATCTTAGGTTTAGGTTAGATTCATCGAATCCTTCCAACATTTCATTCTCCTCCTCCTTCTAGATGCTTCTCAAAACTTCTCCTTGAATACATAAGAAAATGGTTTACTAAGCATTAAATGCTCCAGGTCATCCATCCTTATCTTCAACACATTTTACATATCCCAATAATTCAACTATGTTGGATGGGAATCTCAATTTCTTCATAAATTATAAATTATTGACACTTGGTCAATACTATGTTCATCTGCTCAGCCATCACTGGATAGCTCGGTCATCACTAAAACTATTCTTCTCAACAATTTACTATCTTCACTTAGTTAAGTCTCTGATACTCGATAATTATGGATGCTCAGTCAACACTAAAATTTTCTTGGCTTATACTGGCGCTCAGTCAACACTAGCATCACTTGACTTACACTAAAGTTTCTTTATCTTCTTCTCCTTTGTTCAGTTAAGCCTAAGCTTT